>CAEFZY010060897.1:0-202238 GCA_903066815.1 Brachyrhaphis roseni
CTCGTTGTGAACCGCAGAATCTCTGCTACTATCTGTCCTTACAAAGATTCCCAGGAACAGGCTTAAATTTAGTGCTGTGGTTCACGGAAAGGTTATCTTTACAAACCAAATTTGCTGTTCTGCACTCAGCTCTCCAAAAGACTTCATCCTGTCTTAAATCAAAAATAATACATAAAATCAACAGAACAAAATGAGGTAGAATCTTCAAATTCATTCATCATTTACTAGATTCTTAATTCTAAATAGAATGAACTGTATGAAACACTAAAATAATAATTTTCCTCAACACTTAGCATTCGCTAACAGCTCATTGGCGGAAGTGAAATGCGAAATGCTCAACAAAAATAATTGTTTGACCGGAACACATCGCGATAAACAGTAAAACACAATTTAAGGAGGAATTTTACAAATTAATGTTGTCGAATTATTCCATGAATCATTACTGCCTTACATAACACAACACCATCATAACTAATTATGAAACAAGAAAGGAGCATTATATTTTGTCAAATGCCATCATCAAACTCACCAAGAGTAACTGTCATCAAATGTTAATCAAAGTTTCAGTTGTTATTCATCAAAGGCAGCTATAATCAGGTGGGGTTTAAGCCTTGATTTAAAGGAATTCAATGTTTCAGCATTTTTGCAGTTTTCTGGAAATTTGTTCCAGCGTATAAACTACTTAAAGATCCTTGTTATAAGAATAAAAGAGAGCCTGACTGCTTGAAGGACAATATACACTCACATACAACTGTATTAGGAATGCCTGTACAGTTGTTATTATTATTCTATGGTTTCTATTAGTTGGTATTTAAATAGCAGAGCCTTCTTGGGCTTGTTTCTGTCCACGGGGAATTCATCTTCAGCTGGATCCACAGTCACTGGACACAAATTCAACAGAGCATCTGAGGGACATAATGGAGATCCTATGGAAGAGGAACAGGAAAACAAAATATTAAGACTTTAAACTCAGAATTCAAACCTTTTCTCAGAATTTAGACTTTTTAAAAGTTTTTTTTTTATATGTATATGTATACATATATATAATTTGGACTTTAAACTTAGAGTTCTGGCTCAGGATTCTGACTTTTTTCTCAGATTTTTTATTTTTTTTTGGCCTTAATCTTCTTCCATAAGATCATCACCGTGAAAGTAACGCTGGAAAACGTACAGCAACTGCATGATGCTAACAAGTCGATATGAAGTCTCTAAGCGATGTTTCCGTTATGTTGAATTTCTGCCACAAAAAATGAATCAAAGCACCAGACTTAATCATTTTGGGGTGTGGAGGGTTTGGCCCGGTTCTTGTCACTCTCCCTCTTCACCAAACCAAACCTCTGAGGTTTGGTTCTTCCTTTTGGTTCAGGATTAAGGAATCCCTCCGTCTCGAATCAAAAACATGCTCAGACAATTTGTTTCCCATTACTCCACACACAAATCAAAGTTTCACACTCATCATTAGTAATGGGCGAAGCGGGCCGGGCCTCTCCCAGATGAAAAAAGGAGTCTATTTGGTCGCAGGCTTGTGATCCTTTTCAATCTTGAACGACTCAATTGTCTTAAATCCTCCTACAGTCACAAGTTTGTTTGACCAGGTATTACAGGCTCTGTTGTGTAACTTTTCTCCTCCATGCAAAGCCGATTCTGTTTTCACTGGCTGCCGTTCAAGTCCCCACATGGCAGCTTCCCCTCGCTACGCAGACACATGCTTGGGGAACAGCTCACTCTGTGCGCCGCAGCTTTCTTTAAGCTGACTTTGATATTCCCGGATTTTATTACCCAGCAGCGCGGTGACTGCATCCATCTCCTTTGTTGTCCCGGCTTGTCAGCCGTTCACTCATCAAACCCTGGAAACCACAGATGTAATTGAAATTTTTAGAAAAATCTCAGACTGTGGGGGGCCTCGGCAGACTCCTGTAGGTCTCACCTTCCCAAACGTGGAAACCACCTTGCAGGCGAGGTCACGGCCGAGTCGTCTGGAGGCAGGAAGTGGAAGATTACTGTTAGAAACTACTGAACCTGGGGAGAACAAACTTTATGGCAAGTTGAAAGAACTCAGAGAGGCACAAAATTTTAATAGAAAAAACTATTTTGCTATTAAAATTTGTTTTATTTGATAATGCGTCGCGCTGCTTGTTTTGCCATTTAGAACCAAATAAGACTGAAATGTGAAGTGAGCGTGATTCACAAGATAAATTAAAGCAAGTTACATACTGCAGCTTTATTTTGAAACATATTTGCATTTAACATCATGACTTCTAAAAGATTAACTGTGAATAATATAAACTTGTACTGACGACTTATACTTATATTGTCGGTGTCATTTAAAAAAATCTGGAGAACGTAAAGGGGGCAGTTTCATGTAAAATCAAAGTTTTTTATCTTTACATCATGTTACCTGCATGAAAAACAAACCTGGAGTGTTGCCTTGATTCTTTCATATATGTTGGAGAAATCCTTTAATCTCCATGGCAACCATGTGTAAAATGCCTGCGTGGATCTAGCCCCGCCTCCAAGGTGCAGCCCCCTCCCCCACTCAGCTCCTTCAGACTAGCCAACAGCAATTAGCAAACATCTGGAGGAACATCAGCTGAGCTCATTATAGGAGCTTCTTCTCAGAGCAACGCTGATAAAAACATTTTTAAAGGGTAAATAAAGGATCCATGTTGTGATGACTTCCTGAAGGCAGAGTTTCAGAAAGAGCAGGAGCTTCTTAAAGAGACAGAGGCCCAATTTCAAGGCATTAAATTACAAGTACAATTAAGTCATATTTATTTAATATATGTAGCATTTTTATACCAACTGAAGATAACATAGTAACTTGATTGTGCTATAAAATGGCCCTATGTACTTGGAAAACACATAGTACTGCCCCTTTAAAGATTACAAGAAAGTCTGTTTGCCTGGAAGAAAAATGCTTCAGAGTTTTAATAAACAACTTTGTTGTTGAGACAAAAGCAAAACGAACAGGGACCCGGTAAAACTTACAGGAGCGATAAAACAAACCGGCGGCATGATCACCCGAGGAAGTGTTTGTACAGTAAGACGGTCTGTTGACAGAGATGTGCAGTATTTGCTGAACATGAGGCGCAGATGGCACTACTGTTGACCCCTTCGTGTGTCTTCCTGTCCCCCAGCTGAACCGCAGCGAGAGGGGGCCCTTATCTGGTCAAACTGGGCGGTGGGGAGGGGAAGGCTTTGAAGACACGCTTGTGTGGCGATGTAATCAGGCAGACTGCTGTAGGGCCACAAACACCACCCTCACCACCACTGCGTGTCACCCCTCTTCACCTTTCTCTGCTTCTGGAAACAAACAAAGAGAGGGACGCTTACAGCGAGGTTCTCCGGTGTTGACTGAGCGGGAAAATCCGCTGGACAAACCTGGCCGGGATTGTGTGTCCGGCATCACGTAGAGACTTTCCCTCCGCCTTATCTCCGGTGTCATCTGGTGAAGAATCTCTGGTTGATAAAACACTTACAGAAACCTGAGGGATTAGCAGCAAATTTTCCACCCTTCACAGAAAAATAAATAGAGATTATCAGGAGAGACAACGGGATCCCAGCGGTCCCCCTCGTGTTACCCTCCACATGACACAGATGAAGCCTCACAGATACTAACGGAAAACTAAACATCCAGCTCAGTCTGAAACTGCACTTAAACAGCACACTTCAAATAAGACTAAACTGACCTACAAGTAACTTTCTGCAAGAAAAAGAAGCTTATTTTAAGTCATTAACTCCTTAATATTGATGAAAACATTAATACAACACAGGAAATATGTCTCATTATAATTAAAATAATCTGCCAGTGAAACTAGTAATTTTTCCATCAATATTAAGGAATTATTAGCTCAAAACAAATAAAAAGTTATTTTTAAGTTAGTTTTGTCTTATTTCAAGTGTAGTAAGATATTTGCACTAAAAACTTAAACATACTTGGTAAGATTTTGTGTTTTTGCAGTGTGACATTTAACTTTATAAGAGCCCCACAACTCTTTAAGCACATATTTGGCAGTTCTGAATAAATTAATAAGGATTATTTTAATAAAAATATAATTTTTTAATCAATAAACTAACTCTTTTTTGTGGAAGTTATATATTTAAGAATGTGTTTTGGTTCTAACTTCATGTTCTGATATTTTCTCTCTGTAAAATTCAAGCATTTTAAAGGAAGGTTTTCAAACTGGAGAGAGAAAACTGATCTGAACTGTCTTCATTCACTTCCAAAATAAACAATATAAATATCTAAGTATGTGAATAATTCAATAACCACAACTTCAACATAGATGTTAAACTTTATTTAACTGCCAAAATTAGTTAGCGCTTCAGAATTTATCAAGAAATGTTAATTGGGTGGAAGCTATTTTTGCTAAATGTCTTCAAAGTTGGCAAAGTTTGCCAAAGCGCTAAGCAAATAATTAGCATAGATGCTGAACTTCATTTGACTGAAAGTTTATAAAACAGCCGAGTAAATTAGCGCTTTGGTATTAATGTGATAAATGCATTTAGGGAAAGTTAAGTGTCCTAAACAAAGTTAGCAAAACCGCTAATTGAAAAATTAGTTACACTGTTAGCATATTAGCAAATTAGAGGAATTATTCTCCCAACTGATGGTAAGAACTGGAATATCTGGCTCCATAATGTGATTTGGAATAGTTGTCTTTGGTCTAACTCATGAAATTTTAGATATGTTTTCACTTCATTTGATTATGATCATTTATATTTGTTTTGTGGTGAAAACAAAATGCTGGCAGAATCCATTAAAGTCCAAAAAACGTTTTTTAAAAACTAGTTGGAAACCCCCCCCTAAACTTTTAACGAAGAAATTTGTTTCTGATAGTCAAGTAAATTAAGTGTCAAGTTTCTTTACACATTAAAAACTGCATGTTGAAAATGATTTATACCCTTCTCAATAGTTAATGAAAAAATATGTACTCACTGCAGCTCTTTATATTTGCTTTTTAAATGTTTTTATACAACTGAGCTCCAATTCATCACCATAATCTTTACATTTGTGCACAGACTTTCTATGAAATAAAAATCTAAATCTGCCAGAAGTGTGAATAATTTTGGGTGAATAAAGTGTTTCCCACTTTATTGTACTTGAATTATTTGAATGAAAAGGTCACATGAGCTTTTCCTGTATGCCTGATGGTGAGAGCGGTTCAATTATCACTGCTCTGACAACCAAGAGGCTTTAGAGACGGGGATAAAAATCACACATCAGGCCTGAAAAGACGCCGCCACCAGCTCCTGCGCAACAACAGCGGGGCAAGAATGCATGACAGCTCTTACAGAATTCCCTAATTTTGTCTCGTGACATAAAAGACACATTTTCATCAAGCTAACCACTTTGATGCTTTCATCTTCTGCTAATGTGTTCCAAACTAGCATTGTAGCAACACTGCACCACTCACAGATATTGATTTGGATTAGGCTCTGTCACGTTCGGGGATTGCATAAAGAAGGTTTTTCTTTTTTTTTCCTCCCCTCACTCATTTTTGCTCCCCTCTACCCCTTCACGTCTCCATGCTGCCTCCTCGCAGGCCCCTTTGATGTGCCTGCTTTAATTTGAAGCTTAATGGAATCAGCGCCGATGCTGTGCCTATCGGTGGCAGCATCGCAGATCCCAGGGTTCAGTGCGGCGTGCCTCCATTCTGGCGAGTGGGTGTCAAGATAGCCGTAAAACAATGAAGGAGGGCCCGTCGCCCCGGGAGACAAAACACATTTCCAAAGCAGATCTCACAGCGCCGGTTAGTGCTAGCGCTAGGAAGCATCTCTGGAGGACGTCCCAAACTGTTGAACCAATAAATACACAAAACAATGCAAAGTTCACAATATTTAAAAACAAAGAGAACTGATGAATAACATAATCATCTTAAAGGGACAGTGTCATGTAAAATTAACTTTTTTTAGCTTTACATTATATTATAATGTTAATCCCTCATGAAAGTCATACCTGGAATGTTGCTTTGATTCTTTCATGCATGTTTGAGAAATCCTTTAATCTCCATGGCAACTATTCAGCTGAGCAGAACAACTGAGTAGACCTAGCCCCGCCTTCGAGGGGTAGCTCCTCCCCCACTCAGCTACTCCAGACTAGCCAGCAGCAATTAGCAAACACATGGTGGAACTGCTGAGCTCATTATAGGAGCTACTTCTCAGAGCAAAACATTGGTAAAAACATTAACAGGTTAATAGAGGAGTCATGTAGTGATGACTTCCTGAAGGCGGAGTTTCAGAAAGAGCAGGAGCTTCTTAAAGAGACAGAGGCCCATTTTCAAGGCGATAAATCAGGACGTTTACTTGAAAGTAAACTTCTTTAAGTCATATTTGATATATACAGCATTTCTATAACAGGGGTCTGGCGCCTATCATGACATTTCGGGCAAGAGGCGGAGTCACCCTGGACAGGTCGCAAGTCCATCGCAGGGCAACACAGAGACAGGACAAACAACCATGCACACACACACATAAAGAGAATTTAGACAGACCAATTAACCTGACATTCATGTTTTTGGACTGTGGGAGGAAGCCGGAGTACCCAGAGAGGACCCACCATACATAGGGAGAACATGCAATCTCCATGCAGAAAGACCGCGGTGGAAAGAAGGTCCTGGGTTCTGCATCGAATTCAGGACCTTCTTGTTTCAAAGCAACAGAGCTACTAACTGCACCACTGTTCAGCCCCTGAAAAAAGTCAATTTTACATAATACTTCCCCAATATGTAAAGTAATTTTAGTACTGTGACACACTCCAGACTGTAACTTTTTAATAAACTTATTTCATATAGGACTGTGGGATATGGTCTGCTCAGAGCTCCGACCAAACTGAAGAGAGATGTCTGGGCTTTTACACTCTTCAGTCCAGACCACAACTTTCAGCTTTTAGGGGCCGTAAATCAAAGCAGGTGGTTTCCTCCCCGAAAATACCTCTCCACAGGACGGAGCGCTCGGGGCAGCTGCTCTGACTGAGCCGTGATAAAAGTGGAGCCATAAATCAGTTTTTATACGTATCAAAGCCATATTTCCATCACTATATGTACGCAGCGAGCTAAGGAGAAGGAACTTCCACCTGTGTGTGGAAAGACGACAGGATCTGGGATCTGATGAGAATCCGCCCTCAGCCATGCGTTTGTGCAGCGGCGTTCGTGTTGAGGCAACGCGCTGGAAGGGGGGAAATCCCCAAAACGCAGGGCCTTTATTTCCACTCACACACTAATGAACTCTGCTGCAAGTAACGGCACATACAGCAGAGGTGCTTTGTCTTTCATCCATGTTTGTGTTTGATGTGATCTTCACACACTGCTGTGTGAAATCGTCTCCATCTATTGCTCATGTTTCAGGTAAAAAAAAAACAAAACTGGAATAAAAATGATTTTTAATTTTCAGTTCAGTGAGATTTGCAGGCTTTGTTTATGTTTGATTAATTAAATTATATATATATATATTTAAATTAGTGAATGAACTCTGTGTAAATCATATGCAAAAGTTTTATTTTTTTGGTTCTAACTGCATATTCTAATATTTTTCCCACAGTAAAATCTAAGAACTTTTCAAGCATTTTCAAGGTAAGTTTTCAAACTTTTCCAGCACTAAACTTTGGAGGTGAGAACAATACAAAAGAAATAAAAATCTATTTTATGATGCCGTATTATTATTAATAATAAAGTTTTGTGATGGTATTCTATATAGCAACAAACAAAACTTCTCTCACACATAAATTAAACGCCTGACTGAACAAAACACGAATTTAACAAAAAAATCCCCCAATTTCAATAACCTTGTTTGACATATAACATATTTACTACGTTTTTAACCAAGCGTGTTACATTCACAGACTAATTATCTTGATTTGAACAAGTAGAAACCATGGCTAATCTGGGAAAAACAACTTTGGAAAACAGTTTCCAAAGTTGGAAAGTTTGGAGTTTGTGTTCAAAACTCCCTCCAGTCCCTAAGTAACATAGTTGTAAAATACCAACAGCTAATGCTAAAGCGCTAATTTGAACCACGTTGATACCCAACATACAACACAGGATATCGCCCTCAACAAATGAGTAACTGCACGCTGACCTGTTCATCTCCCATTCAAAAGCTTTGCTAATTCTGTAGCTGGTTTGGGTCACCGGTCAGAAAGCAAGCTGGACATCACCAGATTTCAACTATTTAATGTAGAACTACAGAACGATGCATTCTGGGTACAGAATAACCGTTGTTCGCTACACTGCAGAGAAGGACCTCGCTGCAGCAAACAGGAAGGGGCGGGACGGACTACTGTCAGTCTCATACCTTATTTGGAAATGGGACCATTGCACTCCGGAAGTGAAGGGGGCGCTATTTCCTATATTATCCACGGTCTCCCGTTTTTATTTTCTTTTGAAATCTGTGACATAGCTTCATCTTTGGGAAGGAGTTTCACTCTCAGCATGTATTTGAACGTCTCTCTTTTGTGCCTGAAAGTTTTCTCACATAAAAAAAAATAAAAATGTGCATTCTCTCTTTATTTTTTTTAAACGAGGTTCAGTGAAGAAATTAAAAATTCTTTTGCATCCAAAGCAATTAATCCACAGTGGGCCTGAGATCGCAGCATTCAGCTGAAGCAGACATGAAAAGAAGCATTATTACCAACTCCTGCATTCATTTGATGTTGGAGACCTGTGTACACCGAGAAGTTTATTACATTTGACTTCAGTGGAGTTCAAAGAAAAAAAAGATTAAAACAGAAAAGTGGGAACCAACTTTAAACTCAAACCACAACCAACCCGAGGCATGTAAACAGGGCTTCGAATCACACAGGAACCAGCCGGGTTTGACTTCCTGTTGCCGTGGAGATACAGGAACATTAAAACTATTGAATGAAATAAAATATTTTCTCAACAAGAAATCACTTTACATGTTATACAATGCTCAGAATACCATTAGTGAAGACCATAACCTGCAACATTGATGACCGCATCACCAGCAGCACATATGATGAATAAAAGCAGATAAAACCACAAATGTTTCAGTGGAAAAGATGTCAGTCACACTTCAACAGAAAGAGGAGCCTGAAATTCATCGGCGGTTATTCCATTTCGTCTGGCACTGCTGAATGAATCACAGAAATATTAGAACACGTGCTCTCGGGTCATGAGGTCGCCATGCCTCTGATTGTTGCACTTGGAAGTGATGGAGCGAATGTGATGCTGGGTTGTAAGGCTGGAGTTGCACAGCTGTTGCTGCAGAGTTCAGTCAAGTCTGAACCGGAAGTGATCAGCGCCATCTTAGTAGGCAAGTGCATATGCAGTGCATCATGGACCCATGGCTTTGAGACTAAGAAAAATAAAATATGTTGACACTCTTCACCAATGTTCGAGAGAAAGACACCTGAGCATAATGGCTGCTGTTGAAGTCAACCAGTATGAGACGGAGAAGGTAAATATGTCAGACGATGTGGACAAGCCAAGCCTTTGATCTTCTATGATACAATGAACTACTTAGTAAAGATTAAGAGCGGCAACAACATGAAGGAGCTTCATAGCGTGAAATCTAAACACACAATCAGTGTTTAAATGGATTTGTAGAGGACATACAAACTCTTTGTGTGAATTAAACAACAAAAAAATAACAAGGTTCTGGTGACTGGCAGAGTGAGTAACAAACATGTAGGCTACATGTCCGTATTGGCTAGGAGATAAAAGCTACGTCAGCTAAGCTAATGTTGCTAGTTTGGCAGTAAGTACTACAGTAAGTGTCATTGATATTTATCCTGTTATGACACAGAGGTAGGTAAAGTACTAAAAAATTGTAATTGTTTATAAGTTAGACAGGAACTAGACAAGAGCTGGTTCTGAACTGAACTCCATAGCAACTGCCTGCCAAGATGGCCGTCAGTTACAAAGGTCGCAGAAGTGTGATGTCACATGAGAACCGTGTATTGTGGTTAACCTTCTCAGGTAGAACTTGTTAAGCTACCCTAACAAGTGAGCTACCAAAATAAAAGCACAGAACCTTAACTGTAGTTATAATAAACAGAAGTAACTTTACTCAGTTCGTCTTTACATCTCATACTGTAAGCTTGTGCCGCTACCTAAACTTTTTTTTGTCTACACTTTGTGTTTTTTCAATAATAGGACTATAAATATTGTAAATCTATTTTGTCTTGTGTTTTCTTTCAGCATTGTGTGTTTTTTTCTGTATGGAAAAGTTATAAACATATAATCCTGGTTAAAAAGGGGAGCAGCTCTCTGGTTCTCTGTCCTCTCTCTCTGGTCTTTGATGTGCAGACGTGCGGACCCTCATCGCAGCAGCTGGAGGACTCGCTGCTCGGCTCGCCTGCACCCGGCTCGTGAATCGATGTTTGCAACGAGCCCAAACAATGAAACGGTTTTAGCCGAGCTGTCTGTTCCATTCAGGGCTGACGGATGAGGAGGTTGCAGCGCCGCTGCTCCGGCTCTACCTGTGACGGAGGAGCCTCTGCCTCTGATGTCTGTCTGGAAATTGACTTGGCTTTTCAGGCTTTGACCCCGATGTCTGATGTAAGACCCAGACACCCAGACATCAAAGTGAAGTGAGGGTGGAGGGACAGGTCGGAGAATGGATTTCTATTTTGGAAGACATATTGACTTTAGGCACCAGAGTGATGAACTATCCAGCTTTATATGTGATATTACAGAATCTAAAAATTGATTTTCCCCCTTTAAATCAAACTATTATAAACTATCATGGATACGGTGGAGCTTTTTTTTTTTTTTTTGCTTGAACATGAAATGGAAGAAATTTGCAATGTTTGCTGTATTTCTTTGAGAAAATTCAGAAGAAAATTCTGACTTTCAACATGTTGATTGTCTGTTGTGTGGCCTTGAACTTTAACATTTAACCTGTTAACTGAATCTGAAACATATGCAAATATGTGTGCAATGTTTACATCTGGCTTAGAAACTTAGAAGTGAAAAAGGAAATGCTCTATGGGATAGAAAAGGGGTATGATTAATTAAATTCAACTTCTTTAAACCCTTTTTCAGACACATTTGCACCAAATAAGTGCTTTTGGTTGGTAATAGTGTGTTGCATTTACACTTCAGAAGATGTAAGTACGACTGTAATCTTGTTGTTTTTTCTAAATAAATGAATCAATTCATGTATTACAGCATTCTCATATATAAACATCATAAAGTGCCTCACAACAAAAGTAGCACAAAAATCAAAACATGATTTATAAGACAGAAAACTTAAGAAGATCATAACAAACGAATATATCCAAGTAAAGATCTTAAATAAAAACATACTTACATAAAAATGTTTTCATTTTTATGTAAACATAAAAATGAGGTTTTTTGTGTTGTTGAGGTTCTGGTGAACCCAAGAACAGATGGTGAGAATAATGTAATAGTAAAATAACAAAAACCATCAAGCTTAAATACAGAGAAGGTGAGATAAGTGACATGGAAACAGGTGAGCACAATTAGAGGAATACTGAACAGGTGAGTACTGAGCAGGACCTGAGAGAAGGTGACATTAGGACTGTTTTCAGGTAGACTCAGTTTGATTTGGGACCAAAATTACAACATTTGTTACATTTTCAGCTTGTGTGGTGAACAACCTCTTCCCCTCCTCACCTGTGGGGGCGCTGCACCAAGAAACATTGAAGGAAACGACACAAACCTCTGAAGAAGAAACTGAGCGCAACTTCCTTCCTTCTGGAGTGGGGGTCAAATTTTAGCGACTGGAAGATTTCTCTTTTGTTTTTAGTAAAAGACCACAAACCATTTCTCCTGCTACCGCTAGCATTTGTTTTGGCTGTATTTACCCAAAATGCCCTGCGTTGTTATCCACTTCCTGCTGCGTTCTCGGTTCAGCTGAAGTGAACTCTGGTGAGAATGCATATGTGAACACCAAGCGGACCAGAGACATCTAACAAGAGATTTTCCCCATGTCACAAATGAAATAATCTGCCAGTTGAACAAGAACGTTTTATGTAAATTTTAGAAACTAGACCAATCATACTTGGTAAGAGTTTGTGTTTTTGCAGTGATCATCCTAAAATGTATCGTGGAAGCAGTTGCATGACAAATATAGCTGTAAAGGCCTTTATTTTCTTTTTTGGAAAAAATAAAACTCTCCTGCCTTTTAAGAGTAAATTGCAATCCCAAAGGCTTCCAACAAAGAACACGCTCAGCTGCATTTCATCTTGTTTCTAGTAATCCAGGGGTTTCGCTGACACTATTGTGGTAAATGTTTACCTACAGAAATATTCAGCAGGACAGTGTGGAGGTATTCTGCTGGAATCCTCCTCCAGTAATCCAGAGTCAACAAACGGTCCCAGCTGTCCACAGCAGAGAGCGAGGCCACCTGCTACATCTCCTGCAGGCCCGTTCTGTTGCAGCATGCAGGAAAAGCTGCACACACGCAGAACCGATTCCAAGCAGGTGCTGATTTTACTGATAACTCTGCTCCTGTGTTTGCCAATAGGATGTCATGTTCAGGTTGCTCCAAGTAGACCCGGGAAGTTATTTAGAAAGCAGCCAAAACGCCTTCCCGAAATAATAAAAGT
The DNA here is from genome assembly GCA_903066815.1 of Brachyrhaphis roseni. Lineage (NCBI taxonomy): Eukaryota > Metazoa > Chordata > Actinopteri > Cyprinodontiformes > Poeciliidae > Brachyrhaphis > Brachyrhaphis roseni. Next base: position 12,536 of record CAEFZY010060897.1, read on the forward strand.
TATCTATAAAGATTACTCAAAGGTTTTGGTCCTGCACTGCAGAAACATAAAATTTTGCCAACTATGTTTATAGCAAATATCTTAGCATGCTTGAAATGAGACAAAACAAACTTACAAATAACTTTTCAAACATTTAGGAGTTTGTTTTTAATCAATAATTCCTCATTTTGATAAGAAAAGTATTAGCTTCACTTACAGATTATTTTACTTATAACATGGGAATAATGTCTGGTGATAAGTGAAATAATAATTGTGCATCTGCAAACAGACGCACAATTCTGTCTTTGAAAAGCAGAAGTACCAACCAAAATTCAGCCAGTGGTTTCTGGATGGTAAGTCTTGTCTTTTTCAGCAGCCATTGTACAGTGTATCCAGCGGTAAAACCAGCCAACCAAACGTGCTGGGTTGCTAGGTGACGGTGGAGCTCTGCTGGGGTTGCTAGGTAACGGGCTGTGCCTGCTGATTTGTGACATTACATTTTGAAGGTTTTTGAAACAACTCATTTTCCTGACAGTTAAAAACCATTAATTTATTACCAAAAACTGGGTGGGTGGGTTTTTTAAGTGCTTGGTCTGTTTCTGTAGAAACCCAAATGGAAGTACAAAAACATAATACGTCCCCTTGAAATAATTATTCACTTAAAACAAGCTCCTATATCGGTGAAACTTTACTTTTAAGTTAGTAGACTTGAAGTAAGACAAAACCAAGTTATTTTCACTAGAAACTAGACCAAAAATACTTTAGTGTTTTTGCAGAGCGGGAAGCAAAGTATAAACAATCTTAAGGGCTCTTTTAAAACATTTGCACACTCAGACACAAGGCCTGACTTGTCTCAGTCCAAATTAAAGTTCATGATGACACCTTACTGACACACACACACATACACACACACCCACACAAACATGAACACACACGCCTGATGAGGCGACCAAAGCTGCAGATGATCTCTGTTGAAGGCTCGCTCCATCAGGGGTTTGTGGGATGGAAAAGCGTTTAAGTTGGATTCACGGTGGGGATCTCCACAGAAGACGGCAAAACCAAGCATTACGCAGCTTTTCTTTGAAGAGTGGCAAATACCAGTTGTTATGTTTCCCCAAAATAAGCAGAGCGGTGCGCTGCGGGTTTGTACCTTCCATTTTTCTCCTTGTACAAATGAAACCAAACATGTGGACACAGACACACACACACACACACCCAAACAGCCATGTGTGAAGCGTGCTGATTTACGCACACATGGCAAACCACTTCCCAACCCGTCACCACTAAGTAGAGAGCTGTGTTCCTGCGCTCCTAATTGTCGGATGCAGCCCCAGCCGCAGTGCTGCCTTGCTCAGGAGCCTCCGGGAAAACAACCTCACAGGTGGCTGGTTGGCTGGCTCCCGGCCAGGAAAGCTCGTACTTGTGGAGGCGTCACACTCTGACCAAACCGAACACCAACACGCACAAAACGCGGGATAATTCCCCCCGTCACATGAAAGCAGAGAGGCGGCGGGCCGCGCGCCAGGCCGCCCTACCTGCAGACAAAAGAGAAGCTCCTCCTGATTTTCACCTGGGACTCGACTTGCTGATGGATCCCGCTTGTGAGGAAAAGTGAGGCAGCACTTGTGTGTGTTTGTGTGAATGCAGATGAATCTATTTAGGCCCGGGAGCCATGTGCGCTCCCAGCGCGCTGCAGCTCCGTAGCCTGTAATTAATCTCTCCGACATGAGGCCTTCCCTCCAGGGGGCAGATCTCTCTCTGCTGCTGCCACAGAGCAAGCCTGCGGCTGCCGGCTCACCCAGTCGTCTCAAACTGGAGTGGATAAACCTGCAGAGTGGGAGAGATGGAGCAACCAAGATCTGGTTTGACTTTCTTCTAATTAAATAAAATAAAACTTTCTTTAACTCGTCTGCTTGGTTTAAAAACGTAAATTCTTACTTTTGAAATTTTTGTCATTTCACGTTTTTGTTTTATAATCTTGATTATATTACATTTTCAGAAAATTACCTCAGTTTTACACTCGTTTAAAACGGTGGAACTCTGCTAGGGTTGCTTGGCAACAGGCTATGCCTGCTGATTTATGACATTACACACAAATCAGCAGAAGAGCTGACTGAAAATACAGTGCAGCTAGAAATATTCCAGGATTTTCTGTAACTCCCAATAAGTTTTTAGAAAATTAGCCTATTTGTAAATTTTTTATGAACCAAACTGAAAGTATTATGAGTTTTCCAGGTGTATAGTGCAATTTGTATCAAGTAACTTTGTTATCAGCTGTTACATATATCAAATATGATTTAAAAAATATTTGATTTGGAATTTAAAGCCTTGAAATTGGACTTCTGTCTCTTTAAGAAACTCCTGCTCCTTCTGAAACTCTGCCTGCAGAAAGTCATCACAACATGGCTCCTTTATCAACCCTTTAATAATGTTTTTACCAGCATTGCTTTGAGCAGCAGGTCCTATAATGAGCTCAGTTACACCAGGTGTTTGCTAATTGCTGCTGGCTAGTCTGAAGGAGCTGGTTGGGGGAGGAGTTGTGCCTCAAAGGCGGGGCTAGGTCCACCCAAGCGTTTTGCACAGCTGAATGGTTGCCATGGAGATTGAAGGATTTCTCGAACATGCATGAAAGAATCAAAGCAACAGTCCAGGTCTTTTTTTGATTTGTGAATAAAATTATAAAGCTCAAGCTAGCTAGCATTAGCAAAGCAGCCAATCCAGAGGCGCTGATTGGTTGAACCCCTAAGATCAGAGATAAAGAAGACTGTAGCTGCTAGCTTCTGAGGTAGAGCTAAAACAGCTTCCACTGTTTTCATATTTGGTGTTTGAACTATTAAAATAAGCCGTTTTAAGAGTTTTGAGAAGGTTAGGATTTTAGCTGTTCACAGGCTGCTGTGGTCCCTAACCACCAGGAATATCTGGTGTCTACTGTATCTTCTTTTCTCTTAAACCAAACTGTTCTGTAAAACCATTCAGCTCTACAGAGTCTGGTTCCAGAGTGTGACATCTGCTGGAAGGAAGGATCTACAGTAACGCTCCTCTGTTCACCTTGGATGCAGCAGGCTGTCACTTAACCAGCTCATGCTTTATGCCATGAAGAAACTATGAGCTAAAATCTGAAGCATGAACGTAGCATCTGTTGTCTCCGAGTCACTGAGCTGCACTTTTTACTTTGACTTGTGTTATTTTATTATGAAGTATCCCTACTTTTATTTGAATAAAATTTCTGGATTTTCAACCAAATAAAAACATGTTTAATCAAAAATTCACCAAAGACACACAACTGCAGTTTTTATTAAAATTTTATTGTTTTTTATTAAAAGATACTACTTTATAAAAAAATGATTTTGCCTGATTTTGTTGTTTTTGTTACTTATAAAAAATATTGTAATTTTGGTCCTTAAAACACCAAAATAACTTTATATTTTGGTCCATCTGATGATGTGATTTTTAAATATTAAATGATTGATAATTTGATCAGTTACTCAGTACTTAGTAAACTTTTTACTAAATGTTTTTTTTACTCTTCAGTCATTTCTTGGAAGGCTTTATAGTCTTAGATCAGTCTAATTTTTGGGTACTCTACCCTCTGGAGCAGTTTTTATAGGATTTTTGGTTTGACAAACAGCTGCCACTACACTCCGACAAGTAATTTTTCTTCTCCAAAAGAAGAAATACATGTATATATAAGTGAGTAAATTACTCCTTAACTCGAGCGTCGATCATCTGAGTCGAGTTTTAACAATCAAAGCCGGGCTTTCTGTTTAAAACTGGCAGACCTTTTAACTGTTACGTAACAGAGACAATGAAACGTCCCTTCCCTCCTGGTTCCACAGCGGGGAACCGTTTCTCTGCTGCTGCCAGGTAATCCCGTGTTTGTGTTTGCGTGTGTTTACTGAAACGTGCCCAGTGTCACTCCGCACAAAGGAGCTGCGGCGGGAGGATTACCAGCAGCCGGCGTAACGTCCTAATGATGCCGTCTGAGCAGCGAGAGGTGGGGATGTGCGGGGAGCGTGGAGGGGGCGCAGGGGTGTTACTTATCTCCACGGAGCCGCAGCATTTCTCTTAATTAAAACTCCTATCTGTGTCTTTGAAGTTGGTAATGAGTCAGTTTGGAACATGGCGGGAATCAGGCCAGGGCTGAGATGTTTCTGCAACATGCATGTTTGAAGGATGAGATCAGGCGTTGTTACGCGGCGCACGACAACAACCCGGAGAAGAAATGAGGGCGATAAAAAGGAAGCACGGCTGCTCGTTTTTCATTATGGGATGTGAATGGGTTTAATCTTATCAGCGGCTGCTCCTCACAGCTTCTGCTGATCTCTCTCTCTCTCTCTCTCTCTCTGCACGCTCCAGCTTTCACAGGCCTTTCAGATTACAGTCAAATATTACAGCCCGTGACCAATCTTCAATTAACCAAATGTTGTAGGGTTATAGTATCACCCTTGGCTCCTTTCATGCTCCTTAAACGCCTTTTCAAGGGGCTGGAATATTTTTCACTTCAGTTATGAAATATCATTCTGTTAAAGCTTCCCCACTTTTCTGCAAGGCACCAATGGCAGCTTAACCTAAATAAATCAGTCTGCCTGTAATTTATTCTGAACCAGCCTAGATTTAATTGAACCTCCAGATTGTATTCCAATCAAGTAAATTACCGACACATCGCCGTTTTGAAAGGCTGACCAAGAAATTTCAGTGTCTCTAATTTTTCCTCACAAACTGCCAGACATAATCGAGCGTTAAAAGAACCAATCCGGGTTGTTGTGGTTTGTGTGCATCTTGGTATTTTACATGAATATGTTTGCATGCGTCTTTACAGCGGCTTCAATGAGACTTGCATCAACCTAATGTCAACATGTTGTCATGGATTTAAAGCTAATTTGAGGCTAAAATGTAGAAAATCCCAGTAAGATCTGAGTCTACTGAGTGCAACCAGGAGGCAGACGGCTCTGGATATTTTCCTCACTGGTTCACTAATAATGGCTGCATTAAGTGCAGTGACGATGACGACTTACCGTATTTTCCGGACTATAGAACGCACCTGATCATAAGCAGCACACTGTACATTCTTAAAGGAAAAACCATTCTGTACATACACAAGCCGCACCTGTCTATAAGCCGCATGTGCCTACATACAGACAGTACACAGAAAGAGTTTTCAAAGTTTGAGTAATATACCTTATGTTTTTTTCCAAACAGTGCCTGTGCGGCAGTAACACAGCAGCAATACCGTGTTGCTGCTGTGTTACTAACAGGGCTGGTTAAAAAAAACATACCGGGTCTTCATCTTCCTCCTGAGCAAGGAGACGTCTTCCTCTACACATATATTTCCCCTTTCTCGCGCTTACCTTTTCTGCTCGAGCGCCCCTGGTGGCCGTTAGAAAAAATGCATAAATAAGCCGCATCATTGTATAAGCCGCAGGGCTGAAAGCGTGAGACAAAAGCCGCGGCTTATAGCCCGGAAATTACGGTACTAGCTTGTTGTTCATTAAGTCATTTTTGGAATTAGATCTCTTAAAGTCACAGTATGTAGCTTTTATAAAACATATATTTTTACATATTTGTTACAACTGTCACCATGACATGATAGTAAAATATGAGACAGATAATCTGTGAAAAGATCGATTTCCTCCACCTGTTCGCTGAGCTATTGCTGTCTGAAGAAATGCTCTCCTCAAACCAAAAACAGCCAATCAGAGCCAGGAGGAGGGGCTGAGCGCTGTCAATCAATGTTGAGAATGCGCTACTAAACATGTTTATGGCAGAGAAATAACTTACAGGAAAGCTTTTTATGTGTCATCATTGGTGGCTATGCTAACTAGCTTAGCATTCAAGGGAGAAGCCATAGCGCAGCAGAGAGTAAAGGAAGGAAGTGGGGAAGAGGCGCACACACAGTCCATGATGGACAGCATTAAGATTACAAGAATAAAGTTACTTTTCAAAAATAAACTCGTACAAGAATAAAATCATAATAATACGAGAATAAAGTCAATATTTCAAAAATAAAGTCGTAACATTATGACTTTAGTCTCCCAATACCACAACTTAATTCCAATAAATTCATATTAGTTTGATTATTTTCAATTATTTCAACTTTATTTTTGGAATATTTTGACTTAATTCTAGTACAATTTTATAATACCACAGTTTTATTTTTGTGATTTTTCACAAACATTCCTCAGCGTGTTCCCAATACTCAGCAAACAAATCCTGTATTGTTCAATCTGAGCTTGGAGGAAGCCATGTTGGCTGTTAAATGGCTGCAAATCTTGTTTTGTTTTTTAAAATATGAACACAAAACCAGTGTAATATGATCATTATGCTACTGTAATATAACGTATTCTTTCTCAATAAAAGGGTTAATATATAAAAAAACTGCTACTCCAACAATTTGGCTTTTAAAACACTAAACTGCAGACACAATGTACTTTAGTAGAGCTTTCTACCTGCTATCATTGCACTAACCATTATTAACCCCAATGTTCAGAAATATAGGACTGAGTCTGTGTTTTTCTGAGTCTGAGGTCAAACAGAGTGTTGTAAAATATGATAAGGTTATCGTAAACATCTCCAAGGCCTCGGCTGCAGGCTGCACCAGATTCTCCATCTCCTCCATTACAGAAGCGAGCGGCTCGGGGACTGAAAATTACCTTTCTGTGTCCGGAGGCAGAATTCATGGGATCATTTTGAGAAAATGCATCTGCAAGGACACAGAAGTCTTCTTCAGGTCTAACCCTTTGATCCTTAAGAGACCCCCACCTTCACGTTCCCCCCTCAGGGACTGGCATCAGTGTAATTGAAGATCATTACTAACCCACAATGCAACCCTCTCAGCGACCGTCTTCATAATGGAAATGAACTGTGCGACGCGGCGCTGCACACAACAGCAGAAAATGGAAGCCAAGAGGTAGAAGGAGCGAGGGACGTCTTCCAAATTGAAATGAAGTGGAAATATCCCGTCCGCGGCGCCATTGGTTAGCCAAGGAGCCGAAACGAGCGAGATTACTGGCTTACATTTGTAGCTCCTCAGTGTTTTTGTTTTGTTTCGCTGAAGTGGGGTGGTACGGCGGCGGGGTGGGGGATGTGTGTGTGCACTTCAAAAGAATTTGTAACAAACCTAATTCATCTGAAGCGTAGGATGAGCTGGTAAGAAAGATGAAAGATGAAAGTGAGTTGGCATGGAAACAGAAAGCACATCAGCGCTCGCTGGCACACAAAAGGGCTGCCTGTGTTGCATGCTGCATTTCAGCGGGAAGAGATCCAGAGAGGCTTTAAGTGCTATCATGACCTTACAAACAAAATTAGTCAATTATGACTAACTAGGGTGCTCAATTTCCACTTTTTATTAGGCCATGTTTTTCCTCTATTTTTCATAATTAGGAGCGGAGAATCAGGATTTTTGTGAAACAGCTCAGAGTTTATTTTTCTCTTTTACTTTTTATGTTTGACTACTAATTTTGCTTCTTTTTTTATACACTTTCTCTCAACATCTGGCTGCTTCCATCAGCTTTCATCTAATCAAAAATTCAGGTTTGGTGTTAATTGGAAAGCTGCAAAAGTCGGCACGTCTTTTCTCCAATTTGATGTCAGAAAGGGGGATTCCACACACACACACACACACACCCACACACACACACACACACACCCACCCCCACACACAGACGCAAACTTTGCATTGACTTCCATTCATTTTTTAAATTAATTTCTATAGCCTAATCCTGATCCTAGCCCAAAAACAGATTTTTCTTTTTTGGCCTTTGGGCCCGAAAGGACCAGTGGGTCGTCACAACGTAATATTTGTTGGAAAAATTATAGTTACAAGTTGAAAAAATGCTAAAATACACAAAACACCACTAATAGTATGTATTTCTACTTTAGTAACTATTAATATTTAACTTAACCATTACCAGTATATTCTCCTCACCAACCTTAACCTACAATAATTTTCACATCAGACCTCTAAGTGTAACCCTTAATCCTAAAAAAATGTTTGTAAATGGACTAGATTAGATCCTAAGAGAGGTAGAAAAGCTAATCCTCTAACATTTAGCACCCTTAGCTTCCCCTAAATTAATTTTTACAGATAAATTTTAAAGCGCTAATTTTCTTGACTATTTTGTAATCTTTCAGTTGAATAAAGTTTTAGGTTTTGGTCATCAACTGTTAAGAATTATTTAAGTAGTTAAGCATTTATATTCATGCTCTTATTTTGAAGTAAGTGAAGACTGTTTACGCAGCAATTCCGTTTCCTTTCCTGCTAGTAACTTTATTTAAAACAAGAAATTTACAGGAACAAAACAAAACAGTAGCGAACAAGAAACTAACAAACACAATGTCCACAGGTATTATAGAACATGTAAATTATAATGTAAATTTGTGCTTGAGGGTTGTAGCCTTTGAAGGAGAGATACAATGTGAATTGAAGTTAGCGCTCTATGGTTAGCTTCTGCTAACCACCATTTTGATTTAGCACTTTAGTATTAGTGGAACTAATGTTTATGATTAGTGCTTTAGAGTTGTTATTATTATTATATACAAGTTGAGCTAAAAATAGTTAGCTAAGCTGCAAAGGTATCCAAGCCTAAAGTAGCACCTAAATGCTAAACATGTAGCAGCTAATGCTAATGCCAGCATCTACACTACAGCCCATGTTTCTAAGGAATCTCCATGAAAAATCAGGAGTTCTTGAAACTCTGGAAAGACGACTGGATAGAAAAACACTTTGCTCCAATCTGATGGTTGGTCAGGTTGTTTCTCTGCCATTAACATGGTTGTTGATAACTAGTTTTGGACTTAAATTGCACTTAATAAATGACAGCCCCTGTAATTAACTTGATCAAACATTTTAATTGAGTCCCACCACTAAAGGTAGTGGAATTATTTGGAAGTTTTATGTTGGACATTCTTTACATAATGGCTCCGACAAAACGTACGATCAGTTATTAGAAATCTGGCTTTGTCTGCCCAGAGACTAACCTTGTTTTTTATTTGCCTGTTGCTAAGCTACATATTTCACATATTTTATTTTGTGTTAATTTTTGATTTTATTCAGAAGCTGCTCCAAACCTTTAGCACAGCAATAGAATGTTGTCATCTACAAATAAAGTGAATTTAGACGATCTGATACATTTCAGCTGTTCTGTTGTATTAAATAAGCTTTTTCTTTTCCTATTTTCCAGAACTTTTTTTTATATATATTTACTGTAATTTGCTTTAAAACTGTTTCTTTATTTACCTGTAAAACACCTGAATTAGCCTGTGTATGACTTGTGCGATACAAAAACGTGCCTCAGAAAGGATGCATGCGAACAGTAAAGTCTCAAAGAGAAAGTTTTTCTGCAAACTGAAGCAGTTCCCTCAAAATAAACACACACAAAAAACATTAAAGCCGACGGTCGTTTCCAGAAAAGCAAACACTGCGCAGGACTGTGGCCCCCAAACATTTGCGGTCCGACCCGTGGAAACAAAGAGGGGCCTCTAAACAGGTAAACCAGCCGGTCGGCGTGTTTACCTTTCACCGTTCCCCCTGCTCTGCAGAGAAGTTTGATCTTTTTCTGCTGTATATCCCGCAGTGTCACAAACACAATGCAGTGTCTCGCAGCTTCAAAGGCCCATCAGTGACAGGTTCAGGGGGGGAAGATCAAATATTCATTTCTCAGACGCAGAATGGAAATTTAAATGAAATACAGTGAAAACAGAAAAATAATGGCTTGTGTCACCTGTGACAGGGAGTCACTCCGGAGGTAAAACCTAAAGGCTCTCCTTTGTGTTGTATTTCATTTCATAATAACGTTCTGCTAGCTGGCAATCACTGTTCTGCTCTTAAATTTGCTTGCAAGGAGCTTTTAAAACTTAAGGATTAGTTCTGTTTTGACAGTCTGAGGAAGTAAAAAAAAAAGTTGGATTTAATTCTTTCATCTAAAAGCGTTTTTCAGTCCATTAGGAAACCTTCAGCTCTCTCGCTCTTCCAGTTAGTGAGCGCGAGATCGCAGGCTTGTTATGGCTTTAATTAAAACTTTGCAGTTTGTTGCTTGTTATGGCACCAAACGGCCTCATCACATCATCGCATTAGCAGCAATCCTCCTCTCGCGGCTCCCTTTTTCAACAAAATATCCCTGTGGGCCTTTGCGGCCCGCCCAGCGAGGAGCTAATTGAAATAAACTGCATTAATGACACGCTGTATGTCCTTACGAGCATCACTCTCTAATGCCCTCATGTTTATGATTATGGTGGGATATTGATTTCAACACTTGAAAAAAGATATGCGTTTTATCAAACCATCCAAACAGCTCCCACTCTCTCCTGGTGGCTTGTTTACAGCCAAAACCGTCTCCATCGTAAACACCAAAAATTCCCACTGCAGTTTGAAGACGATCATCAACAAATAGTCCTTTTTGCTCCTCCTGCGCATCAGCAGAGGGAGAAACTTCCCCCGAAACGTTGGGCTGCCAGCTGAAGTCTGGGCAGGTCCTGGACCGGGTTCTTCATCAATATGACAGCGATCACAAAGAGGCTGGCCCGCCGAAGCCTCCAAAGCCAAACTTCACACAGAGAAGAGGAGCCAGCTCCACTTCAGTGGAGGACATGAAGAGGTGGAGGGCTTTTCAGGATTACCCTGATCCCTGCTTTGCCGGCACTTGAAAACGAGAGCGTCTGAGCAGAATCCAGTTCTGGTAGAGTTGAATCTTTTCATCTGCACTGCAAAAACACCAAAATCTTAACAAGTAGATTCGGTCTAGATTCTAGCACGAATATCTTGAAGTAAGACAATAACTTAGAAGTAACTTTTCAGCACACTGACCTTGTTTTAAAGGTGACCCGGTATCCTTCCTTGAAAAGGTTAGGATATGTCTGTATTCTGTGAAAAATTCTATGTTCATTACATTTTTTACACAAAATCCTTCTTAGATAATGAGATTTGACCTGCTCAGTTCTGCCTATGTTGAGCTCCTTTCAGAATGAGCTGTTTTAGGGTTCTGTCCCTTTTATGCAAATAAGCTGCTGCTGGCCACGCCTCCCAACTCATCATTTACACTTGAAAATGGCAATAGATACGCAAATATTACCAACCAAACTCTTGTCTTCACCAGCAGCCGTTGTAGCGCACATACAGAGGTAAAACCAGCTAACCAAACATGCTCACTGTCTAATCATGAAGTGGGTTGGGTTGCTAGGTAACGGGCGGTGCCCACTGATTGTGACATCATATTCAGGAGGTTTTTGAAATGGGTCGTTTTTTATACACCAAAAAACCTTAAATTATTGCCATAAAACAACTGGATGTTTATCAAAGTGCTTCAACTTTAGAAGCAATAGAAACTGGAATGGAAGAACAAAAATCTACAAAAATGAATTTTGCATAACAGATCACCTTTAAGTCAATAATTCCTTAATATTGATGAAAAAGTTCTAGGCAGGTTATTTCACTTATAACAAGACATTTTGTCCATGTTGTAGGTGAAATAATCAGCCAGCGCAGCTAGAACTATTTAATCAATATTAAGGAATTATTGGCTTAAAACAAACTCCTATTTCTTGCTGAAAAGTTACGTGTGAGTTAGTTTTGTCTTATTTCAAGTGTACTAAGATATTTGAACTAGAAACTAGACAAAATACTTGTTAAGAATTTGTTTTTGTGGGGTTTTTTTAATTACAGATCTCTGATATGCTCACTGCATTTATTGCACCATTTAGAATAAAAGTGTGCTGCGTCCTTAAATCACACCAGTCCGCTCCGTCTCCCTGTTTGCATTCAGTGCATGTATGGATGCATCTTAAGGACGAGGAGGTGCTCCTGCAGCGGGGAGAGCAGGGAAGGGAGACTCGCAGGCACATGTTGAAAGGCATGGCTGCTCTTTAATGTGCCTCCAGCTTGGGAGTTTTGGGCCTAATGAGGTGCTGTGGAGCTCTGCTCTTCCATCTCCCATCGCCTACTCCAACAGCCCACATACTGCCACTGCTGCACCGTTCAGGATCATTAAGGAGAAGCACCCAAATTCCTCTAGGGGCCTTAGAAGATGGGAAAAACATCCAAAACAGGTCTTCAGATTGGAGTTTGAGAGAGGTGAGAACGAGGAGCCAGGAGCCACGTTGCTAAACCAGCACAGACGTTCAAACTAGGCAGATAAGTTAGCAGGGAGACAGAAAATCTGACAAAACCAACAAAAACCAAAAGTTAAAACTGATTCATGAGCTAGGAATCTAATGTATCTCTCAAAATGTGCTTGCTGCCGCTAATGTGCTAACAGTGGAGCTAATTTGTTGTTTTGTGCTTTACCATTTTTGAAAACGTTTAGCACACTTAGTTTTTTGTTACTTTTTAACATAAATTCTAGAGTGCTAATTTTCTTGGTGTTACATTACATCTTAATGTTGCTTACATCTACTAAAAGCTTTAATCTTCCTTTATTTAAAAATGCAACTCAGAAAGTTAATATATGCTGAAAAAGTTCAATATTTTTTGCCACTCTACTGGTGTTTTCACATGTAGACAAGTTATAGTGAAATACTCAAACTAGGGCTGTCAAACAATAACAGTTCTTAATCTGATTAATTACAGGGAAAATCCCAATTACGTAGTTATCTTCCCAAAATTAACTTTTCTGTATAAATTCTAAGCCATTGAGTTGCATGGCTGTTTTGTAAGATTTGAGGTGAATAAAGTTTGACGTCTGTGTTGAAGTTTGAGTTATTGACAGTTAATAATTCTTCAAGTTGGTTATTTTTATATTTTTATATGCCTGTAGTTCTGGACTGAACAGTTTAAAATCTACTGATGCGCGCTTTCAGACTGAAATGGTCAATTAGGCAAAATCAGAAGCAGAGTTAGCAAAACTCAACAACTATAAAACTGAAACTGTGAGTGAAAGATCTGTCCGAAGAATCAGTTCCTGACCCATTCACTGTACAGGTAACTGCACAGTGAATGGTTGCAGCTTTGCTTAAACATGTTGGTTGTGAGGTGTGATTTATATCTACACTGAAAAAAACCCAAGACCTGCGACAGACTGGCGACCTGCCCAGGGTGACCCCGCCTCAACTGGATGGATGGATGGATGGATGGATGGATGGATGAAAAAACACAAAAAATGGTGCAAACGGTTTTTGTCTAGTTTTCTAGTGCAACTATCTGAATAAACTTGCAATAAGAAGAAAGATAACCTACAAGTAACTTTTCATCAAGATAAAGGAGCTTATTGTAAGTCAATAGTTCTAAGAGGTGATAATTAGTGACTTAATGAATAAGCTCATTAATTTTTCTGCTAAGTTACTTGTAAATTAGTTTTATCTTATTCCAAGTAAATGTGCACTAAAAGGTAGATCAAAAATACAGGGTAACATTTTGTGTTTTTGCAGAAATTGAGGAAAAATATGGATACTGAGCAGATGCTGCACTGAAATTGCTTTCCAAAGAAAAACAGGACAAATTTGAATAAATTAGGTGGAGAAGAAATGATTGGTTTAAAACTTTTGCACGGTGCTGTACCTGTAAAATCAGCTCCTCGCTTCAGTTTTAGGCTCATTTTGTTTTCTGCAGATTATTTTTACAAACCGAGGATTCTGTTGAAATGTCAAGTTAAGAAAAAGCGAGCAGTAAAACACATTTAGAGTTGTCAAATTTTGCTTTAAAACATATTTTTACCGTATAAATTATCCCAGCAGAAAAGAGATTAAACCGAATATTTAAACAGGGGTTATTTTTTTATTTTACCACCAGTTTATGACAGCATTTTGCTCCAAGCTGATCATGTTGGAGACAAAAAAATATATACAAATCCATGTGCCTGCATCATACATGTGTAGCATCAATTAAATGATGATTGCTCTGCTGAATGAGCCAAGAATCATCCCTGCATCTTAACTTCAAATTTTCCTAATAACAACCGCAGAGGCAACATCAAAGTGAGGCAATGTATGAAATTTTGGCGGCGTTATATTAATCAAGAGTGTGCCTTTATGTGCACGTCTGTACATGCATGTGATGCTGCGGCTGTTGTGTGACAGCGCTACACGGCCCGGCGAACAGGATGAATAATCCCCAGCACCATCAAAGGCTCCTCAGACGGGAGCTCAGGCCATGACAGCGGCGCGAACGCAGAATCTCCCAGCCTGTCTCGTACCCCCCGGGGACAGCAGAGGCCGAGGAGAAAGGGGAGAGAAATGGAAAAATGGGGAAAATGACAGGAGAAGAGGAAGAAGCAACACAGCCGATGGGGGAAATTGGAAAAAGAGGGAGAGAAAAGTGGAGAAAAAGCAAAAAAGTAGAAGGGAGATGATGTTTGAGGGGAAGAGATAAAGTTAAATGGAGTCACTCCGAGTTTATTTAAGTGCTCCTGGTATAGTTCTCATCAGAGGAACTGTACTCAAATAAGAGTTTAAATACTTCAACATACTTTACTCAGGTAAAAATAAAAAGCAGCCATCCTAAAAATTACTCAATTAAAAGTAAAAAAGTATTTGGTAAAAAAAATCTACTCAAGTCCTGACTAACTGATGAAATTATCATTTAATATTTAAAAATTACATAATCAGATGGACCAAAGTATAAAGTTAAGTGGAAATTTGGGTATTTTAAGGACCGAAATTATAATAATGAATAAAAATAGCAAAAAATTAAAAGAAATTCCAAATCAGTTACTTTCAATAAAAAAATGTATAAAACTTTAACAAAAACTGCAGGTGTGGGCGTGCTGTGGTGGCGTAGGGGTTAGCGTGACCCACGTTTGGAGGCCTTGAGTTAACATGTTAAAACATGTTTGTTTTTTATTCAGTGGGTAGAAAATCCAAAAATTTTACTCAAGCAAGAGTAAAAATACTTCATAATAAAATTACTAAAGTAAAAGTAAAAAGTACAATGCAGTAAAAATTCTCCTAAAAGTATTTTTTCCCCAAAAAAAGTTACTCAAGTAAATGGTTATATTTACTTGAGTAACTTTTTAAATATATATTGGGTATTTATTACCCAATATAACTTTTACCCAACTCTGGTTTTCATTACTCTATCTGAGAGTAATGTCTCAACCTGCAGTTACTGAACAGGCAGGATAAAGTGTATAAAAATAATTTGCTAAACAAAATTAGATTGTTTTATTTTATAAATTTGTCTACTACTGAATTAGCTGGAATTCAATGACATGTTCAGAAAAACCTTGTTTTTGATGATGCTTCATGTTTAACAAAGTGAAGGTATGAGAATCTTGTGCTTTTCATCTACTTACGCTGATGACAACCTGAAGCAGAAGCTGCTCCAACACACAATAGAATAGTTCTCATGTGACGTCACACTTCCGTGAACTGACACAAAACTTAGATCCAGCTCTCGCCTCGTTCCCAACTTATACATAATGTAAGTACATCTCAGCTCCTACGCGATCTCAGTTTTTTAGTAGTACTAAGATACTTATTATAGTACTTACTGCCGAACTCGCTAAATTAGCTTAGCTAACGTAGCTTTTATCTGCTAGCTGTATATGATACTACACGGACTTACTCTGCCAGTCACCAGAACCTTGTTATTCACACGAAGAGTCCGTCTGTCCTTTACAAGTCCGTTGAAACGTTGACTGTAAGCGTGAGGCCGTGGAGCTCCTCCATGTTTGAACTCTTCCTGTTGGTTGTAGGTCGCAGACAGCTTCTCCACATCCAGACAGATTTTCTTTCTTTGTCACATACGGGTCGATCTGACAGCAGCCATTTTGTTCGTATCTTTCTCTCGCACATATTTGGGATCAATAAAGTATTTTGTTATTAGAAATGTATTTTTCATGTCGAAGCCTCGGTTCCACTGTCCGCTATGCGCTGCGCATGCGCATGCCTTAAAGAAGGCGGTGATCACTTCCGGTTCAGACTAGTAGGAATTATTATTTGTTTCTCTCATCATGTGAGTCATTAAAGAGGAAATCATTTATAACTAGTTAATTTTACAATCTTTTATTTTTATTCGGAGTCTAAAGGTCAAAACTCAGAACAGAAACTTTTTCTCTCTCAGAACTGCAGGAACAAAATGACATCATCCAGGTCCTGCTGCCCGGTTTTGGTTGTTTATGCAACTTTTCTTCACATCTGGGCAGAAGTCTTTTCTAGCATAGAGTCTGACGTCTGTTGTGCTGCAACAGGAGGGACCTATGATGACTTCCCAAGAACTGTGGGTTTAATTTCTTGTGAAGTATTAAATGTTCTGGCCACAAAGATGGTTCTTGTTCTGCCACCGCAAACGTCTCTGTTCTTGTTGAGTATTGGCCAGAAGAAGCTTTTTCAGCTGAGTTAAGGTCAACATAACAGAGAAATTTGTTCTTTTACCAAAGGCTCCAAGAACAAGAACATCATTATTTCTGGCCCGGATATTTGACTATTTATGGGTTTGTCTAAATAATCAAATATATTGATCGAAATTATGTCAGAAATGAGATGTTTTCTATGAAATATGCAAATTTAAAACCCTAACAATTATTCTTTATTGTTCAGTCTAACTGGATTATGGGAACTCTTCCACATTTAAATTTGTATCCAACTACTTGTTTGGAGGCAGATAACTGAAAAAAACTCCAAACAAAAATAATGACTTGAAGAAAAAAGGAGCATGAAGTTAGCTCTTTTTAATCTAACTTCATGTCATATCATCACAGATTCAACTGTACGTAAGAAAGCATGATCTGTTCAGCAGACTGATTACTATATAAAAAACAGCAGATCTTTGCTGAAATACAAAATACTATGATTGAAATACCCATTTTTTTCCTAATATTGTACCTCTTTACGTTTAATTTTTGGGTTGATTCTCACCCAGGAAACATTACAGACTCAAAGATCTGTTTGGAGCCACTTCTTCAACCGATCCAGGTGCAGTCTGGTGGGGATTTCTGGATTTCCCAGTTTGACGGAGAGGCTAAGTGACAACAAATCTGCATTCGGGAAACTCCACGCAGCAGGCTGACCTCAGAGCTGAACCCAGAAAACACAAACCAAACGTAACCAAACCAGACCCAGAAAGCATGAACCACCGCAGGACAACAGTAAGGGAACAAAATCATTTCATCATGTTTGTTTATTCCCCCGTTATTTTCCTCAACAATTACCACTTTGCTCTATCCAGTTTCAGCCGGGCAGAAATTCTCGTCTCTCCGTCTGGGATCAGGCAGTTCTCTGTCCGTCTGATGGGGAAACGCAGCAGATCACAGCTGGCTCTGCGCCCACAGATAGAGCTGCTCCCCAGCGGCCTCACACTGCTGCCTCAGATCCCGGTCCAAACCTCCCGCCCGGCCCAAAAGGTCAACCCTCCGCCCCTGGAGCCTGCAACCGTCGCCTCACCTCTGGCACAAACACCACCAGCCTTCCTCTGCCATCTTGTTACACCCAGACGAACACAATCCATTGCTGTGCTTTATTTGGAGATGAACGTCTGAACTCTCTGTTTGCTAGGTTTGTGTTTCACACTGATGTGTTGGAAAATCAGTTTAATATGCTTCCTTGAACAAAACATGTTTACTAAATTTTTTTGCACAAAGTCATTTTTAAATAATGAGATTTTATTCTATCTTAAGCTGTTTTAGGGCATCTTATTACTTTAAATCCAAATGAGCTGCTGCTGGTCACAACCCCCAAGTCAACGCTTACACGTTCACGTGAAAATGGCTGCAAACAGAAGCACAATTATACAACCGTACATCTTTGAAAAGCAGAAGTGGAGTCTCCTGCACAACCAACAAGAATGCAGCAAGTGGTTTTTGAATAGTAAGTCAGCAACAAAACACTTGTCTTTTCCAGCAGCCATTGTACAGCGCATACAGTGGCAAAACCAGCCAGCCAAACATGCGGAAGCTCAGCTGGGGTTGCTAGGCAACGGGTGGAATTCTACTTGGGTTGCTAGGTAACGCTCGTTACATTCTGAAGGTTTTTGAAACGACTCATTTTCCAGATAGCAAAAAATATTAATTTATTGCCAAAAAACATCTGGGTGTTTTTTTTTTGTTTTTTTTTAACTGATTTTAGAATCAGTAGAAACCCAAATGGAAGTACAAATATGTACAAAATGTGAATTTTGCATAACAAGTTTTCTATGAAGTATTTCTGGAAAAATCGTTCAAGCACCTCAACTTTGAAATAAGAAGTTTGTTATTGGGATTTAAAGCAACATTAAAACAAAATCTCTGGGTTTTGTGTTGCAGGACACAATAAAAATAAAAACGTTTGTTGCTAAATTTGTTTTATTTTCAGCTGCTGTTGTCTTTCTCACTGCTCTGAGCTTTGTCTCATTTGACACAGTGAAAAATGTGTTCCCGTCCTCATGAAATGGAAATAAAAATGGAGTGGCATCAGATTTTAGTGGTTGTAGAATTTCTCTTTTGTTTTGGTAAAAGAGCTTTTTTCCCGCTAGCATGTTTTTTTGGAGGTTTTTTTACCCAAAATGCCCCGTGTTGTAGTCCACTTCCTGCTTTCGGAGTGGTCTCCGGTCCGTTTTGCGTTCATATATATATTTGAACCACACTGGAGTTCACCTCAACTGAACCGAGACCGGGTTTGTAGGTGGTCAGAGTTCGATTAGCATTCACACCTCCCCACACAGTCCTCCAGTCCTTTTTCTAGGCAAAACGACTGGAGTTGAATTTCAGTGGATTAAACAGGGCTGGTGTGATTGATCTCTAAATCTGCTTTTTGTGTTGTTTCCAGGACTTTAGTGACACTGAGCTCATTTATCACTTGGATTAGTTCAGATAATGACTGATAAACATTGTTAGAACAATTCTGAGCGTATAATATTTCCTGCATTCATGTGTTTTTAAAACCGGTGTGATACATTCTCATTTCACCCTCCCTCCGCCTTTAAAAAAGACTTCCAGCTGCCCTATTTGCAGGGCTCCCTTTCATCATGCTGAATCCATTGCTCACCATTTTGATACTTTCATCAGCCTCACAATAAGTGAGGCATCCTGGCGACATTACGCAATCAGCTGAAACACTATTACCTCATTGTCCCATTTTTGCGTGGCGGCGCAGGCAGGTACAGTATCTTCCAACCTCCCCCGATCCGACAAATTTAATCATCCCCACACACGACTGAGACTCGCTGTGACATCCTTCCTCAGCCAGACAGCCAAGTCACACTGGCTGGCCACCTCTAATTATTTCATGCCCCTTGGATCTGTGAGTACAGGACGATATGGTGGTGCAGCGTTGGAGAAGAATGAGGCTGATTGACAGCCAGCCCCCATCCCACAGGAGCTCATTAGGCTTCCTGACTAAAAGCTAGTGGGCACGCTCGTGCTGCTCCTGCTGCCTTCTTCCTCTGGTCCTCCTTTTAGTCCTACATTCAGTAAGTTGGAGAAAGAAACGCCTGAACTCAGCTGCAAGCTGAGAGTGAACTTACTGTGCTCTTATCTCATCTGATCTGAAGATCAGCTTGCAGTAAAAGTTTCTTTTTTGGAGATCTTGCTTTCATTTGGGCTTTTTTCAGCCCCTGTGACTCTTTTGCATTTCGGTTTTTGAGAGTTCTCCCTCTTTGCTCGCTGTCTCTGCCGTTCTCTTTCTATTTCTCGTTGCTGCTCTTTTCCTTGCCGTCTCCCGGGGTGATATAAGGCAGCGGTGCGGCTTCTGAGCAGCCCTTGAAGTGTTGGGTCCTCTGAGAATACTTTAAAAGGCCATTTCATCATCTTCATGAAGCAGCACTTGGGACCAAGCTCAAATATGACTTATGTGAAAGTAGCATAAACTCCCTGGAAAGTTTTGTTGCAGCCTTTGCAGTTATGCGCTGTGCAGATCCACTCATGGTGTCCGTTTGTAGTTTTCCAGTCGGTTTCCAGCAGATCTTCTCTCATGTTGCAGATCAAGGAAGAAGGGAAGCAACTTTCTGACGGACATCAAACTGCAGGCCACAAACACAGCGAGCTGTATAAGAAATGCGGAGAATGTTGGGGTGCAAAGGCTCCCAATTTGCAATTTGATGCGCCAATTAGACACAGATGGATGAATGGATGTGACTCCTGTTTCTGATCCGCTTCCTAAACTGGGAGAACTTTAGATCCACTTCACTCACCGCCCTTCATCTGTCAGTCCGGTGTAAACTAATCAGAGTTGGGTAGTAACTAGTTACATTTACTTAAGTAACTTTAAAAAAAAATTACTTAAATTACTAGGGTTTACTTTTTTAATTTTGCTTGAGTAAGGTAAAGGTACCTTTATTTATATAGCACATTTTCAGCAACAAGGCAATTCAAAATTCATGTATTATGAAGTATTTCTACACTTATTTGAGTAAAATTTCTGAATTCTCTACCCACTGAATGAAAAACAAACACGTTTTAGCCAAAATTTCACAATAACTGCAGACGCAAACCTGCAGATTTTGTTAAAATTTCATAAGTTTTTTTTAATTGAAAGAAACTGACTTAGAAAAATTTTATTTTACCTGATTTTATTTTGTGTTACTTAAATGAATTATAGTCATTTTGGTCCTTAAAATACAAAAATTTCCAATTAAATTTATATTTTGGTCAGTGGGATGATGTAATTTTTAAATATTAAATGATTACTTATTTGATTTGATACTCAGTACTTGAGTAGATTTATTTTTACCAAATACTTTTCCACTGGACATGTTTGGATGCATTTTTTAGTTTAGATTTAAAGGAACTCAGTGTTTTGGCTGTTTTGCAGTTTTCTGGAAGTTTCTTCCAGATTTGTGGTGCATAGAACTGAATGCTGCTTCTCCATGTTTGGTTCTGGTTCTGGAACCAGAGCAGAACCAGAACAATATGTAGCATCTTTTTTTCTGTGTATTTAAATATCTGGTTCTAACTGAATGACATATTTCCAAAGAAATGTGACCAAAAGGCCACAGAAGATGGACAATAAATAGGTTCATAAGACAGAGCCCTGTGGAACACCTTTGACTCTTCTAATCTAAAATATTTTAAAAATAATACAATTGGAGGGATTCGATTTAAATATGGCGTGTAAATAAACAATGATGCAACTGATTCAGATCTCTTCAGGAGAATATCATGAGATTTGATCAAACTAGGAAATCAAATATAACAACAAATACTGGTTTTGATTTTGCAATAAAAATTCTGTCCCCCATATTTACCTTCATTTGTTCATATTTTCTGTTTACATTTGTTTAGATTAGGACCTAGACTATAGTAACTGATTTCTCTTCTGTCTGAAATCGGATTATTTACTTTAATCTGGTTCCCTTTAGCAGAGCTGTTTTCTATCAAACAGATTTAAAGAAGTTCCTGATAAGCTGATCTGAATCAGCATTCAGTCATTTCTTCTTCTTCTTCTTCCTCTTCTTCCTCCTGCAGGAAGCCGATGAGGCTCATCAGCTTCTGGTGTAAACGCCGCGCCGTCGCTCACCGTACAATGAAATCTCGCAGTTTCATCTGTGATTAATGATATTTATGACATTGTTTGTCTGGGGTTTAGCAGTAAGAAATTAATGATGGATCTTAGAAGGCCATAAACACAGTCTGTATTTGGTGCCAAGCTGTTGGTTAAATATAAATTAAGAAGAAAGCGGAAGATCAATGGACTCAGTCACTCCCAAATCCCTGTTACTTTAGGAGTTGTTTGATGTTTCAAGCTAAGAGCTCATTCACGCTAAAATCAAAGACGTGTCGTTTCAGACGTGCTAGCGGTGGATAATATGGTGCAGGACTCTGGATTTGAGCTGGAGTTTGTTGTTTGTGGCTAAAGAAATGTTTCAAATTGAATCGATTACTGGCTCGTGGTAAAAAGAAAGTACACCCTTTACAACTTCCAGTGTTCTAATTAAGGAAAAAAAAATGATTTGAAAAGGTTCAAAACTTCAACCGTATAAAATCTCTCAGCAGATTTCCATCTCCTGTTATTTGCTTGTTCTGGCTGAACTGGCTGTGGAGATGAAACTTTGGAGTTTACCTTTTCGCCTTAAAACTAAATGTGTGACAATTTGAAAAGCGGTTTTATTAGTTGCTTCTGCTGGTGGCACAATGCATTGTGGGATTTTGGTGTCAAATATTTTTTGTTTTTCATGGACTCAACTTAAATACTTTAACCTAATAGGTATTTTTATCTTTAATCCGAAAGTTCAGAGCACTTGTTTAAGATGATGAGAATTCAGTTACATTGAGTTTAAATCTTTTATTAAACAGAATGTTTTGTTTTACAGTGCAGCCTCAGGCTGTTTCAGTAGAAAATACCTAATTAAAGATGCAGAATGCAAACAAAAAAAACGTATTTGTTGAATTAAGTATTTTTTACCATGTTTTGGAAAATAATCAGTCCTCTGCCTTCTCCCAGTTGTCCCAGTTCTCCCACTGCTAACTAGAAACAACCAACCAGAGCCCAGATTTTTCCCTCCACCTTTTGCTCTCTGCTGCACTGCAGATAGTCATGAATGCAATGACAGCAGGTAAGCTGTTTTATTTTGCTTCTCCATCATTAGTACACTTACCAGTACATGAGGATGATTGACAGCTTTAAGACCCGCCTCCTGCCTCTGATTGGTTGGAGCGGTGCATTTCTTTTCAGTTTATCTGTCTCATTAACTTGTCACGTCAGTGACTGTTTTAATAAACATGTAAAAAAACAAACATGTTATTTCTAAAAGTTACAAACTGCAGCTTTAAGAGGAAGACGAGCCAATCGAACAGCAGCGGGAGAGAAAAGTTGTCAGATGTCAGGACAGTTGTTATAAAATGACGCTTTGGTTTGACGGAGAAAGATAAAAGAACATGTGTATCTGTGTAATAGATACACATGTTGAGTGCGCTGAGCAGAAAACCTCCACCAATCAGCGGATTACTCCGGCTGCTTCAGGGTGACCTCCAAGGAACAAATAAAACTAAATCTGGGCAAACGAGCCGCAGATCCTCTTTCCTTCATGCGCTTCCTGCATCTTTAATTCCTCTTTAACTCTATTTATTTCTGTTTATCTCTCCTTGTTTCTCTCCGGCCCTCCCCTTCCCTCTCTCTCCTCCCCGGTGTCGCTCAGCCCCATCTGGGCCGCCGGTGGAGTCGGGAACGTCGGTCCCTGTCAGGGGAGCGCAGTGGGGCCCTGCCGAAGACACAAAGGCCGGATTACTGCGGCTGCCAGTCACACTAAGACCCACACAGCGACTCTTCGGAGTCTGTACCGGTGTCCTCAACCCGCGCACCCGGCCCGGTCACAAAGGGACATCATTAGCTGCGGCACAAAGGAGTCCCCGCCTCGCCGCGTCTCCACCGCCTCCACAATAAGACCCACAAACAGCCAGATTAGAGAAGACGACATGCATGCGTAATGTATGCCAAAACAGTGTCATCTGCTTGAAACTGGAGGGGCAGCTACTGCTGAGGGCTTTGTTCCTGCAGGGCGTCTTTTCCTGAAAATTCCCTGTTTTCTCTCTTTATGTCTGCCTCTCAGGCTGAAGTGGTCGGGTTTGTACAGCAAAGGTCTCTATTCAGCATCGGTTTACATAACAAAACGTGAGCTGCGTTTCCATTCACCATAAAATTGCACAAATTGGAATTACCAAAATGAATTTGCTTAATGGAAACATGTCAATGAAAAAAAAAAAAAACACCTTGTTTTTCACTTTAAAAAGGGCTGTAGGATGAGGTGATTTTTTTCTTCATTGAAATTGGTTTATTTTGCAAAACTGCAATGGAAACACTTTTTTTCACACCATGAGTTACAGAATCAACAGATGGATGCTGCTACTGAGGAAACCACGAAGAAGATGACAGGAAGTAGTTGGAGGATGTTTTTTAATGACTTATGGAGTGAACTTAAAATGCGTTTCATATTTAATGGAAATAGTGCAATTGCAAAATGGTGTTTTTTGACACTAGTGGAATATCAGCAAAGTTTTGCGCACGATTGTCATGGAAACGCAGCTTTTTTACATAGCAAAAAGTAAGTTGCGCTTTCATTGACTGTAAAACTGCGCAAATTTTAAACCCAAAAATAAATGTACTTAATGGAAAATGTCTAATTAGGGAAAAAAACTCAAGTTTTTTGAGAAAAGGTTTTGACACTGAAATGAGGTGAGTTTTTGGCCAATTTATTTTTGACAGTTTTCAGCCATTGTTTACGTCCAGATTTACCTCGTCTGACTTCTTCTGGTGCAGAATTATGATGCATGACTCAGCAACGATGTAAAAGTCGGATAAAACGCGACATGACTGCAGACGCTTTGAAAAGCTGTGGGACAGACTTAGTTTTAGAAAAATTAAACGTATTCTAGTTTCTTTTTTTCCAACTTCAGGACTATAGTTTTAGTTTTCATGCAGCTATAATCTACTCAGGAACAAACGAAATGTTGCCACAACTGATTAAATTATAACATTTAGTGCAACATTTATGATTGACCCGGGGAATTCTCATCACATGAGAAGAGTGTCTGACTTTGTTGGATAAAAGCGAGGGAAAATATAAAACCGGGGCTCAAGGGCGCAACATAGAGGTTGGGAATGCCTTTTAAGTCTGAACCTGGACCAGCGGAAATCTACAAAGAGAGGAAACATTACGGTTTTTTATTTGAAGTGGGAGGTTTTCTGCCTACGGAGATGTGTGAACATTTTGTCGACTCCAGAGGTTCATTTCTGGACTTTCAGATCTTTCATTCTCTCTCTCTTTCGTTTCTTTGCATCTGAGACATGAAGGATAAAGCGAGTAAGGCTCCCATTGTGGGAGAGGTCAAAGGTCTTTCAGAACAGGCGGAACCAGATGAAGATCAGCAGAAGGAGAAAATGGTCTTTTTCGGTGGTTCAGAGTCCGGTCCAGTGACGCACCAGTCACTTTTTCATTTATCTCTGTTTAAGGTGTGCAGAAGAAGACCAAAATATTTAATGAGTTTCAGGAACTTTCACTAGCAAATATATCAAACTTTGGTGAAGATTTGTGGTTTTCCTCACTCCTGCCAGTATTGTGAAAGCTCTGCACTGGTGGCAACCAGTAAACCCATTCTGGAGCCTGATTGTTTTTTCAATGCAAACTGATTTTTTCATCTATTTCTGTGAAGATAAATGTTGCTAATTTCAAACATATCTGCCTATTTTTACAGCTGCGAGTCTGGAGAAAGTGATTTCAGTAACATCAGTATGGGGAAAAAAACAGAAAATTTGTTTCATCACGATTTTAGGCTAATAAATTTCCTAGCATTTCTGTGACGTTTGCATCGTTTGTGTCAAAAAAAAAAAGAACTTTTGGAGAGGAGGCTTAAAACTTGAGGAGAGCTGGGAATAGAAAACCTTTATGTTGATCAAATTTCCTTCATCAATTTGTCAAAACGGTGCAGTTAAGTTATAAAAACTGAGTCTCAGATTTTCCTGACTGGAAGGAAAAGAAGATGGTTGCTGTGGTTACAGCTGCAAATGTTTTCGGTTATTTTCTCTACCAGCGTTGTAAATCTAGAGACTGAGATATTTTTCCAGAGCTCTCTGTAAAAAAGCTCAAGCAACACTGGTTTTCTTTCTTTGAGTGGGTTTTGGTCTGGACTTTGAATAGGCCATACTGCGACATCAATGCGTCTTGATTCATTGTAGCTCTGGCTGTTCATCTAGGATTTTAAAAAAGTACAATATCATGAAAAAATTCAATATTTTTTGTTTAATTTCTGGAACTGAAGCAAACTTTGTGCCATGGAGGAGATCAGCCTGAGCCTCAGGCCTCTCCTTTCAAATAAAAAAAATGATTTTACTTTGTGGAACATGCAAATACAAAAGCACACCACACTTTTCAGAATTTTATTTTAAACCTTTTTCAATTTTTTTACGTAATCATCTGGGATGTCAAACTCATTTTCCTTTTGGCCACATCTAGATTAAGAATGGCAGAAAGTATAGATAAAACACTGTTAAAATATGAATAAATATCAAATGCATTCAGTAAGAACCTGATGAAATTAAACATTAATTCTCTTTTCACCTTGATGTAATTTGGTAGAATGCAAATAAAACTGCTGCGATTTGAAATAAAATAATATTTAAGAACATTTCTAGAGTCTAAAGGGTGATACTCATGTGCTCTACATCATTTTGATTTGTCTCAAAGCACAAAAATAAATACGTTTATTTTGATGCTTGAGGTTGTAGCAAGAGGTGTGAATACTTTTCCAGCCACATGTTGCAGCTTTAAAGAGCCGAGAAGTCGTGACATCTTGAGTTAAGAGTGAACCCAGAAATGAGGAGCAGCTCCTCAGAAACGCGTCTGGCTTTGATCTGGAACAATAAGCCGTTGATTAATAGCCGCATCGAGTCTGAAAGGCAAACACAAACCCTGCGTCCACGCAAACACCCTCAGATCCACAGAAACTTTTACAATCAGCTCGATGGAGATTTTCTAAACGTAGCTTTTGAATAGAATAAACGTTAAATGAGTAATCGCTGCTTTTATGGGCGGTAATTAAAAGAGTTACACTCTGGTCCACATAAAATCATGGCTCTTCTTGTTTCTGCCTCGCCTCAGGCCTGCCAAGAAGAGCTGACTCATTTCTGCAGTAACTCCTTCATGTTGGGAGATGTTGAGGGAAACTCCAGAGTGAAATGAAGAACAAAAAAAAAAAGTCTGCACATTGAGCTGCTATCTGCTTTGAAACAACAAAAAAACAGTACATGCTTAATGCTTCTTACACAGCAGGAACCAGAGCCACGGCTAAAAACTAAACCTGTCAATTTGGCAGTGAGTGTTTAGAAATGCGTCCCTCTCTGGGAACGGCTCCTGGACTTTTCCATCAGTCAGCATGCAGATATTATCCAGATAATATCCAGATATTATCCAGATAATATCCTGATATTATCCAGATATTATCCGCTCTGGGCCATTAGAGCTGAACTTTAAATTAAACCCACACTTAAAAAAGAAAACACGTGACCAATTTAGAAACATTTAGCTAATCTCTTACAAGTAATCAAATTAAGCTTATATGTAAACAGAAATAAAAAAAAATTATAACTTTGAATCTTATAATTATGACTACCTCTCAAAATTTTGAATGAATCTCATAATCATTACTTTATCTCTTCGTGGTGAAGAGAGAGCTGAGTCAATAAGCGAAGCTCTCAATTTACCGGTCGATCTTCGTTCCCACCCTCATCTATGGTCATGAGCTTTGGGTCATGACCGAAAGAACGAGATCGTGGATACAAGCGGCCGAAATGAGTTTTCTCCTTCACGTCGAGAGGAGCCAGTTGAGGCTTGGGCATCTGGTCAGGATGCCTCCTGGACGCCTCCCTGGTGAGGCGTTCAGGTCTCACCGGGAGGAGAGGAAGACCCAGGACACGCTGGAGGGACTATGTCTCCCTGCTGGCCTGGGAACGCCTTGGGGTTCCCCTGGAGGAGCTGGAAGAAGTGGCTGGGGAGAGGGAAGTCTGGGTCTCCCTTCTGAAACTGCTACCCCCGCGACCCGACCCCGGATAAGCGGCAGACAATGGACAATATCTCATGATTATGATTTTTGTATCTCATAATTATGACTTTGTATCTCATGACATTAAAAATCTAAATTATGAACTTCTATTGGGCTTTTATTTTTTCTTTCATGGCAGGAATGTGCTTCCATAGTTTCATCATGACCTCATTGAAAATTGATTTGAGTGACTATCAGAAGCAACACGATGCCGGAGGTAGTGGACCTCAATGCGTTCACAGAAGTTCATGAATGTAAAGTAGTGTTGCTTCCCACTCATGTCCAGTAGGAGGCGGTATGCACCTGAAGGTTGCTTGCGATCCGCCATAATAGAAAAGAAGAAGAACTGAATGCGTTACAGAGACATTTCTGCCTTAGACAACAGGTGAGAAAACCCTCCAATGAGTCCTACATCAAGTCTGCAATGTTATTTGCGGGAAACAACGAAAAAAAAAAAAAAAAAATCAACGTTAAAGCCCAAATCTATAGGAGCCAGAGGAAGAACGAGGAGCTCAAAGTCTCATTGGATGGTCTTAGTGTGACTGTACACACAAAGTGTGTGAGTAATGATTTAAATAATAATAGCGTGTGAAAATCTGCCTTCGGGAAATGCTTAAAAATAAACATTAGTATAAAAAGGAGCTTAAACGCATTTACTGAAGCATGTTTTCATGCTAACACAGAACTACCGTTGGAATTTACACATAAAATCAAGCATAACTACATTCACTTATGATCTTAGATTTGACTATCAATAAGTGTCACTATGACACAAAATGGTTTGTTTACTACCAGGTACCGACGTTCAGATGAACATGTGGTGGTTTCATTCAGCTGCGGGCCTTGCTCCAATTCTCGCTTTATTCCAGACTCTATCTGGGTTTGGATAGAGTTTATTATGTTTATTATTTAACTTAATAAACTGTCTAAACGCTCTGGGAAATGGCTGCTGGGATTAAATGTTTCCCATTGAGACACAGGACGATGGCTTTCTATTAAAATCTCTTTGACCGCAGCTCGTTATCGATGATGATCCTCTTTATTTAGCGCCACCTGTCGGATTGGAGGGTGAACGTCGAGCACCCGGCTGTGTTGACGGAAGTTCAGCTCCTCCAGATAAGGGGCCTGAACTTCAGGACAAATTGCGACCGCTTATTGGTCAGTTGCTGATAAATGCCCTGGAATGATTAATTGACGGGTGGCGTCATGTCAGTTCTGATTTATAATACATATATATTTTTTGAAATCTAGTTTTGTTCTGAGTACATATGCATTTTTGCAGCCATATTGCATTCATGCTATTCTTCTTCGCATCCTGCACCCAAACACAGAGGTGGGACCAGTACCAAAAAAAATATACTCAAGTTGTAGTGATTTGAGTTTTTCTGTTGTGTTTATTTTAGGTTTCTATGTCTATTGAGTCTCCGTGTTGTCCTGGCTACCCCTTGATCGTTCCCAGGTGTGTATTTACTCTCTGTGTATTTAATGTCACCTGTGTTCGATGTTCTTTTTCGGGTCTTCTTCTCATTTGGCTTGTTGTTGCATCAGTTTTGTCAAACTGTCTGTCTTGCTGTTTTGCTCATGTCTCATGTTTTGACCAGTTGCTACCAGAATTGAGCCTTAGCCTTTGGCTCATCTGTGCTGCCTGGATTTTGGGATTTTGGACTTTGGACTTTTACATTTCTGGATTCATCATTAAATTCACCTTTATTCATTTCAATCTGGGTCCTCAGCGTCTGCCTCACCACCTCACAACACATTTCATGACACAAGTAGGAGAAGAAGTGCTTCTACATATTTTTACTATAGTAAAAGTAAGTAAACAGTGACTTAAGTAAGAGTAAAAAGGTATTTGGTAAAAAAAAAAAATAGTCTACTGAGTTATTGATCAAATTATGAATCATTTAATATTTAAAAATGATATCATCAGACAGACCAAAATATAAGGTTAAGTAAGTATTTATTGTATTTTAAGGACCAAAATGACAATAATTCCTATAAGTAATAATAAAATAACACGTAAATATAAAGTTTAGTAAATGTAACTAGTTACTACCCCCCTTCAGCCAAACTTTGAGTGAGCGGATCAGGCTGGCTGTGTTTACTGTTCAGTCCAGAGCGCTGATGTGATGAGACACCGAGCCGATACCGGGGCCAGAGGTTCTGCCGGTTTGACCTCCAACAGCTCTGGTCGACCCAGAGATGGAGCCTGGGTCCAGACGGGGGAGAGGGGTGACCTCTTAGCAGGTCAGCTCTGACCTCTGGCCCCTCCACAGCAGGCCGTGTCACTCCACTCGGTGGTTTCTCTAAGAACGCAGCGGGATGAAAGGAGCGGCTGCGTTCAGAAAGAGAACCGGGTCGGCTGCTGGACATGTGGAAACCCCAAGACATACAAAAAAGGTTTGTTTCGCCTCCCGAGTTTTAGTTTTATCAGCTGAAACCATATCCTTTATTAACTGGATGAAATCCCTGCAAACTTTCACTCTTTAGATGCTAAAGCCACATTCTCTGTTTTTTCGTCCGTATCAATTTTAGTGTTTTTCACAAAACTGCAATGAAAACATTTTCTTCACATGAAATCTGTAGCCTGTGCTGGCTTTTTCAGGTTTTAATACAACACATATTGTTGCCATATTTGTTGTATATGCTGTTAATGGTAATAATAATTTATTTATTTTTGTATCACAGGGATCATGTGATCAACAACCGGATGTTACTACTAGTGGAAAATACGAAGAAGTCGACAGGAAGTGGTAGGAAGATGTTTTGTAATGACTTATCATGTGAACAAAGTGATTTACATGTGACTTTGATTGCATTTAATTTAACTTTACTTGCAAAATAGGTTTTTTCAGCATGAGTGGAATATGAACATAGTTTTTTTTTTGCACATTTGTAATGAAAATGCAGCTACGGATTTTATTTCCAGTCTCATCTTTTTATGTGTGAAATCCCATGAAAAAAACCTGCATACAGAAAACTTTCCCTCTTTTTTGTGGGTCAAATATTTTGGGTTTATTTGTAGATTCTTATCAGCAACTGATCTATAAAGAAAAAACACACGTGATTTACAATCCAAAATTTGCTTGCAAATTCAACAGATACGGTTTAATAACGCAAAAAGTTGCGTTGTTTTGCTGTTTTCTGGGAAGATATACTTTTTATCAGGCATATTGTGGTTTACAACAAATAAAATGGGAAAAACCTCAACATTGTTCCAGCTGGTGGAAGTTTGCAGATGAACATCCTTGCAGAGATTTTCCCTTTGGGCCTTTGGGTCAGCCAAGTGTTAATCTGCTCATTAGTCCGTAGGATGATGACTGCAGGATCCCACAAACACAAACAAGCTGCCTGTTTTCATATCAAAAAGCCCTGCAGCGCTCGGGTTTTGGCTGCACCTTGGAGCCTCCCTGGGTTGCGTATAAGCATGGAGACGGTGGAACGTCAGAGAGAGTTTGCCTCGGCATGTTGTCTGGCAGTGAGTGAGGCGAAGGAAAAGTGGATCTCTAACTGCGCTCATGTCTTTTCCATCAGCAAAAGGAGTCACTTCAGTCATTCTTTAGACATAATTTCACAACATTTCTGGTGTAGCATACAGGGAAGTCCATCCTCTAGAGCAACTTGTTCACTGTCAGAGAACAACTGTGGTTCAACAGCTTTTTTGTTAAAGGGAATGTATGATCCAAAATTCACATTTTACACACCATTCTTGTTCCATTGGTTCTCAAAACAAACCAAGTGCTTAAAAAGTCCACCCGGTTAGTTTTTTGATGTCTGGAAAATGAGTTGTTTCAAACACCTTCATAATGTAAGGTCATAAATCAACTGACTCTGAGCGTTACCTAGCAACCCCAGCAGAATACCGCCCGTCACCTAACAAGCCAAACTGAGCTCCAGCATGTTTAGTCGGCTGGTTTTACCGCTGTATGCGCTGTACAATGGCTGCTAGAAGAGACAATAATTTTTGTTGTTGACTTACCATCCAGAATTACTTATTCTGGTTGGTTGTGCAGAAGACTCCACTTTTGTTTTTCAAAGATGTACGGTTGTATGTTTGTGCTTCTGTTTGCAGCCATTTTCATGTGAAAACATTGAGTTGGGGAGAATAGACTAAAATGTATTTAGCTAAAACTTATTTTGTGCAACAACAAAAAAGAACTTGTTTTGCAGCTCATAGACCTATTGTAACCTGTTAAAGGAAGCATAGTACAGTAGGTCACCTTTACAAATATGTATTTTTCCGTAGAGGACAAAGTGCCTTAAAATGGTATTCAGAACCCTTTAACATTTCCACATTTGATCACATTCCACACAATGAGCAACTATGCCAACTCAAAACCACTTTTCACAGCTAAATTACTCAACAGTAAATGTGTTTGTTTTAAATCTGTTGTTTAGTTTGCATGTTCTCCGTGTGCATATGTAGGTTTTCTCTGGGTACTCCGGCTTCCTTTCACAGTCCAAAAACATAACTGTCAGGTTTATTTAATTGTCTAAATTGCATTTAGGTGTGTGATGGACTATGGTGGGAAGGAAATAATGCATTTTATGCAATATTTTATTTATTTATTTTTTTGTCCTAGTACTTATTAAGCTCTAATACACAACAAATGTCATCCCACGGTTCTTAACTGGATTCAGTCTGAACCAACAAATACTTTAGTGGACAAATTTCCCTTTTTTTTTCATCTAGGAGATAATTTCTTTTTAATGACAGTTAGTCTGAGACAGAGCCATAAATCAACAGATCACAGGTCTGCAAATATCTTCCTGCATCTTCCCCCCTCCAGACATTTTCCTCCCCTTTAAGAAGGTGACTCATCTTCCACCAATAATCACTCACCTTGGACCTCCCCTAGTTTAGATTTGCACCTGTGATAAACGTGTCTACCGCTGCGTTTAATTGCAGCCTTTTCATCATAATTTAATGTTTGTTTCCTGTCGTTTTGGCTGCGAACGCAAAAGGCTGTAATTTCTACATCAACGGTGTGTTTTTTATTTTTTATGGATGAGTAGCAGGTGGAGCAGACAGTGAAGGAACCATTTTACCAGTGAGATCATCTGGAAAGTGAGTTTTATTGACTGGCATTGATAAACCGTCCCACTAAACTGGCTGCTATCCCATAAGCAAACATTCGTGGAGCTCCGCTGCAGAGTGAGCAAACAGGAGATAATTAGGCTAATATCTCTTTGAAGTATAGTGCATTGCAATTAAAATAGAACAGATAAAAGATGAGACAATAATAGATCTAAGGAGGACCTTGACTGAGTGTTGTTTAACAAAGAGCATTTTGTTTGACACAGTTCTTTTTTTTTTTTTTCAAATCCAAAGTTAGGAGAGGAGGGAAAACATCAGGAAACAAAATTATAATGTTCATCAAGTCTGCAGCTGATTCTGTGTTGTTGTTTTTTTTCTGCTTTACATCAACCAGCAGTCTGAAAGCTTTCTGAATCTGCTGGTGATAAATTATGCTCTGTGTGCAGATACAACTCTTCCTTTAAACAACATGCAAAATGTAAAGTGAGAGACAACTGAATCCAGGTCACAGCTCAGCAGGAAGTCCTGCGTTTCATGTGCGATCCAGAGGGGTCACTCTTATAAACTCATTAGGAGAACAAAAAATGCAAATGTGTTTGCGTTTCACTCCTTTCTGCTACTTCCATCTGGAGGATTTTTATTTTTGTTCATTCAATAAAACCTTGCATGTCGAGTTTATTATTGAGAAGATAAGAATAAAACAATGACATAAGTTTGTTCTGGTTCTGTTTACTACAAAACTGAAAATAACAGAAATCTGCAGTAAATAAGAAGCTAAAACTGTCTATGAAAAGCATCATGTTTTATTTGAATCAACAATTTGCAGTTGAAGGCCACATTTGCTCTATTCTAGTGTTGTGAATGGAAGGACCACACATAATCTCTCTATGGGCCGGAGCTGGCCCCTGCGCCATACTTTGGACACCCCTGCTCTACATAAATAAACTGAACTCAATTAAAATTAGGGTAAATTTTACATTTTTGTTTGTTCTTTTTATGAGGTAGAACCAAACTTTGCGATTGGTTCGACAGATTACAAATGCATCTCAATAAATTACAATATAATCAAAGTTAATTTATTGCAATAATTTAAAATTATGCTATTTATATTTGTCCCACATAGATCAATATACATCAAGCTTTTAATTTTGTCTATTTAATGATTACAGCTCACAGTTAATAAAATTCAAAATTCAGTTTCTCTGAAAAGTCTGTATCAAAAAGCAACTTATTTGGCTGAACACTTTTCCTTCCACTAAACTTTCCATTTGGATGCTTGGATACAGCACTATGAATATCCAGTTTCTTTTTTTGTTGATAACTAACTTCACCCTGGTGCTGCGATGCACGAAGGCGGGTTTGATGTTGAGGGAAAGTTCTGGCGCTGCTTCATCAGAGAGTCTGTCATTTGCAGCCTAGTCATCAAGTCCCTGAACCTGAATTATTGCACAACACCTTGTCTTTACTGAAAAGATTTATTATCGCTACAGAGTCGTTTAAGAAATGATAAAAACTTTCTCTCTGAGCGTCTGGCCGCTTGGACTCAGATGGTACAACAACCAGATCCTGCTCTGCTTTTTTAAATTGGTCATAAACATAATACCTGACATGAACATGAAGGAGTCTTCATAAATGTTAATGACTGTTGTCATTAAGTGTCATTCAGTAAATAATGACAGCTTTATTGCAAAGTTATGCATTGAAGGTCCATCAAAAGTATTAAATATTCATGAAGACTCCTTCATGAATATTTATGATGGTGACATGTCAGTCTTATGCACATGCCTTCAAATAAAGTCTTACCAACAGTTATTCAAACATTTTCTCTTTAGACTTTGGCTGCTTTTCCCACTCAATTTTTAGTTCAGTTCAGGAACAAACATAAAACTCTCATCCCTCATTCTGAGGGCTTAGATTAGCATTAGCTATCTCTGGTTAGCTCAGGTTATGGCTGGAACGTGTTAATTTCAATTAATTATTTACAAACATTTTAATGCAAGAAATCACTCTTTTTGCGCATACTAAAGTCCAAGCTGGAACCTTTGTATTCGCTTGTTTCTGGTTCACCCGTAAATCTGACGCACAAGCGACAGCCGCTAAAAACAGCGATGAACAACAAAACCGCTTCTGTCATTTGGGTTAATGTCTGCTTCTAAAAACGATCTGATTGGACGCTGCAAAAGACAGCTGTTGAGTTCAAGTTGTACTAAAAACATTTAGCCTATCAGTGAAGCTATTCAAGCCTAAATTAGCATCTCAATGCTAAGCATATAGCAG
Source organism: Brachyrhaphis roseni (assembly GCA_903066815.1). NCBI lineage: Eukaryota > Metazoa > Chordata > Actinopteri > Cyprinodontiformes > Poeciliidae > Brachyrhaphis > Brachyrhaphis roseni. Next base: position 47,198 of record CAEFZY010060897.1, read on the forward strand.
CGGCGCTAACGCTACCGTCATATTTTTACAGAAGGATTTGTTCAAAGACGTTACAAAAACCTGACTGGAAAGTTGAATCTGTATTGTTTTTTCTGTTGATGTATGGTTTTCAGTTAAAATGCAATCAATCAATTACAGATCGTGCAATTAACTCAATTTTATTTGACTCCCATCACCTGCTGTAACAGAAACAGGACAGAATTGAGTTGAAGCTGGAAGTGATATGTCACTATGATCAAATTATTTCTATTAAATCTGGTTTATTTTTTAATTCAACACTCCACCAGTGGTGTCCAATTTTTTTTTATTTTTATCACAACCATCAACAAAAGGATGTGGCCACACAAAATATATTTTTTAATAAAAAAATAAAAATAAATATATTGTTTGTTTGTTTTTTACTCTTATAGTCTAAACGTGCAAGGCTTTATTAAAATAAAACATATTTTACTTATAAAAGGGAACTGTAGTTTGTTCTAGATGCAAACCACTAAAGGGTTAGACTGAGGTTAGCTAAAGTCTGCTTCAGGTTCTATTGACTAAAAAAATTAAAACAGAAATCTGCTGTAGATTTTGTCTGAAAAGGTTCAGAAAATGTTTTATCTGAATCAGGGATTTAAATTTGAAGGCCAGATTTGCTTCATTCTACTGTTGTGGTTGGAGTGGCCGCACATAATCTTCCTAAGGGCCCCAAAAGGCCCGCGCACCACAGTTTGGAGACCACGGCTCTACATAAATAAACTGAATTAAAATTAGGGTAAATTTTAAACCCTATGTTTCTTTTTTTTTTTTTCATGCCCGGCCTGAGGTGGGACCGAACTTTACGACTGCCACAAATTCATCTCAGTAAATTAAAATGTTTTGAAAATTTTCATTTATTGCAATAAATTAAACTCATACTATTTATATTTATCACACACAGAGCGATATATATCCACTCATTTCAGTTCATATAACGATTGCAGCTCAGTTTTTTTTTTTAATCTCTGAAAAGTCTGAATGAAAACATTATTTAATAAACTGATGATATTTTTCTTCCACTAAACTTTCCATTTGGATGCCTGGATACCGAACTGTGAATATTCAGTTTCTTTTTTGTGTCATTTTTGTTGATAACTGCCAGAATAACCATGTAGGTAAAAATAAAAATCATGTTTTGTTGATCAAATGTGATAATTATTTGGATTGTTTTGGGCTGAAAGTTAAAATCACCTAAATAAACAGAAACAAACGTTTAAAATAGTCTATTACTATTTATATAACAGGGACTTAACTTTACGGATTGGATGTGTCCCCTCTTTAAATAATTAACCACTTTGCGGTGATTATGCTGCTATTTTTCTGATTAAGTTCAAAAGTTTAATGGGATAAGCTGTCAGAAACACTCGGATTGAAATTAGAGGTTTGTTTTGTATTGATTTTCCGGTAAATCGAGAGAAGATGTGAATAATTGAAGCGGTAATCTGCTTGTTTTGGATCGCAGCGGCGGCGTCGGGCCCAGCAGGCCCGCCTCTCCTCTCCCATCCTGGCAGGCCTGAAATCTCTGCTTCCAGTCTTTTCCTCCCAGCTTTATCATTTAAAACCAAATCAAAAGAAAAGGAGGTTGCTGCTGTTTGCTGAAAAAAAGTGCCGGATAATTAAATTAAATAGTGTAATGAGGTAGAACCGATACTTTTTTCCTACAGCAGGGTGGGAAGGAAAACATCCAAAGCGGTTTTTTTTTTTACCTTTTCATTGCAGTTTTTGGCTGAAAATAAGAACTGTTTAACGTTGAGGGTCTTTCCAATGAAAGGTTCGGTTGTTCTGTGTGAAATCTGTCTAATTGGCTCTCTCTCTCTCTGTTTTTTTTTTTTAGGGCTGAATCTGTACGCGCGTGGAGGAGCACGCGCTTTCCGCTATACTCTGGAATGCAGCCAGTCTCGCGCTTTGAATCCAAAACCCAAAAAGCCTTTGATCTTTTTTCCCTTTTTTCTCCTCTCTCTCTCCTCGCCGTCTCCTTACCCGGAAGAGAACCCCCCACCCTCTCTCTCTCTCTCTCTCTCTCTCTCTCTCTCTCTCTCTCTCTCTCTCTCAGCTGGGATGAACGCACACGTGGAAACGTTGGCTCGGATCCACACTCGGCCCAAATTTAGTCATACAAAGGGAGAGCAGGGAGGGGTGAGGGGGGAGTTGGGGATGAAAGAGGCAGCCGCCGCCAGATCAAAGGCAGCCGCGGCCCCGCCCCTTTAACTCCTCCTCCGCGCTTTATAAAGATCTGCCTCCAGATCCCAACTTGGATTCTCACGCAATCTCTCAGGCTCAGACTGAAAACAAGCCCGCTTTTTAATCTGTGCTTTTAGTTATTTTTATTTAAAAAGTTATTTAAGAAAAAAAATATGTATAATTTTTATTATTAATTATTTTTAGCAACATTAAGCTGTGATGTAAATTGTGTAATCTTAAAAAAAACAATGTATGTGTTGATATAAATAAATCTGCCTTTATGTGTTTTAATTCACTCCTGTTGCATATTTTGAACAAAAGCACAAAGTTTCACACAGATTAAATAATTATCTTCTGTAATGCACTAAAACAGATTATTTTGGTCCATATTAATTTTTAATATAAAGGCATTTTGTAAAATTTTTTTTTTCTCTAGAGATTTTTTTATATTTTTTATTATAATAAAATATTATTTATGCATTTATTTTTTACATCTTTACTCTGCAGTAAGAGCAGAGTAAGGTAATATAATTTAGTTATTTTTGCCTTTATTTTTTACTCTACAGTATTGAGACGTTGTTGATACTTTTATTGTATTAAAAATATTGTTTTTATTATTTATGTATTTATTTGTTTACATTATTTTTATTCTGCAGTATTTAGTTTTTTATGATCATTTTTATTTTATGTTGCTTAAAAATAAATTGCACTTATTTTTCAAAAACAATCGGATTTAAATTGACCTAAATATAAACAGATAAATGTAATTTTTTGCTTCGTACTGAAACAGTTTTAAAGTCAATTTTTGGTTGTTTTGGGACTTTTTCCATCAGTTTGGAGGGAAATGGCTCTCTGCTTAAATCTCTCTCTCTCTCTCTCTCTCTCTCTCTCTGTCAATCAGAGCCTCGGCTTCCCTTTCATCTCTCCTTCCTCCCAGTGACTGAAGGGGGAGAGAAAAGGAGGAGGAAGAGGAGGAGGAGGAAGCGCAGCTACATTATCAACACACACACACACACTGCTATCATTACACTGAAGCTCTGCGGGGCGGTGGGAAGTCGGTCCACGGCGGCTCTTCCTCTCTTGTCTTTCTGCTTTTTTTCTTTGATTGTTTCAGGACTTTTTATTTTTTGCTTTTATTTGTCCTCATCTGAGCAGCTTTGAGGATTTATTTGCAGCTCGTTCCCGTTAAAGCTGCATCCCTTCACCGTGTTTTCATTTATCTCCACCGGATCACGCAGGGACTATTTTTACTTTTTATAAAAACACTTTTTATTATTATTATTATTTGTTGACTCGTTTCAGGATGAATTTAGACAAAAACTGATTATTATTTCTCCTCATGACTTCTTTAATCTCAGCTCCGGATTCTAATCTGGCTCAGAGATTTCAGTTTTTTTAATAGTTTTGAGAAAAAAGGAGAAAACACGCAAAAACTTGCGGCTCCGCTCTTCCTGTTGCTTCTCTGAAAACCCACCGGCTGCGTTGCGGTTCCCTCCTGCCCGCTCGGTTGCGCTCGGATCTCGGTGGGAGTTAACCTGAAACCCCGCAGCCGCGGAGCAAGCACGCAAACCCCGCACCATGCCTCAGCTGTCGGGCGGCGGCGGAGACCCGGAGCTCTGCGCCACGGATGAAATGATCCCGTTCAAGGACGAGGGCGACCCGCACAAGGAGCAGATCTTCGCCGAGCTCAGCCACTCGGAGGAGGAAGGGGACCTGGCGGACATCAAGTCCTCCCTGGTCAACGAGTCCGAGATCAGCCCCAACAGCAACAGCCACGACGTGAGTCCGCTCTGCTGCCCCCAAACTGCCCCGGCCACCCATAATCTGGGTTAAAAATCCCAAAACTGCCCTTAAAAGCCCCCAAACTGCGTAATTTACCCCCAATCTGGGTTTAAAACCCTCCCCTCAAACTGCGTAATTTACCCCCAGTATGGGTTTAAAACCATCAACCTGCCCTGTTCACCCATAATCTGGATTAAAAAACCCTAAACCTGCTTCATTCACCCATAATCTGTTTAAAAAAGACATTGAAACTGCTTCATTTACCCACAATCTGGATTGAGAAAAATCCTCAAACTACCCCATTCACTCCTAATCTGGGTTTAAAACCCCTGGAACTGCTTCATTTTGACCTAATCTGGGTCACGGTTTCCACGTCTACAGATTTTTTTTATCAGCTGAGTCACTCCTGATTGAACCATTTAAATTTGACCTGCAGGAACTTTAAAGATGCTCATAAAATCTGGATTTTAAAAATCTGCTGATACTCCTGCAGAAACCTGCAACACTTCTGAACTTAATCCAGACTGAGGCTAATCTGAACACAAACACAGATTACAAACTGTGTTTATTTAGGATGGGATATTTTGGGGCCTTGTGAGTCAAACACTTCTTCATCCTGATATTTATCATATTCCTGATAATTCCAGTCGTATTTGATGATTTCCTGCATTGATCCGGTCAAAATAATCCAAAATGTGATCAGGAGAAAAAATACTTTTATTAATTTAAGTTACATGTTAATTTTTAAAATAAAGTGTCGGGCAGTTTTTCTGAGTCTTTGCATCTGAATTTGGAGGATTTTCTTTAATTTTGATATTTTTTGGCATGAAACTGGTCACTAAACGCAGAAACGTGAGACGGAGGCTGAATGTTAATGAGGTTGAACCTGAATCACCCTGAAGTCATTCCCTCTCCTCAGAGAGATTAAGATTATTATTCTTTATTTGAATGTTTTAAAAAATCAGATGATTGGTTTGGAAGAGCATCAGATGCATTAATATTTTTAAATTTTCTCAAATGTTTCTGGGTTTGAACTGTGAGAGAGTGGACCAGCAGTATTGGAAATAAGTTAAATTTGTAAGCTGCTTAAGGACATGAAGCTTAATTAAGTGTTTCCTCTGAAGCTTTGATGAGGACTGCTCCATCTCCCCTACGCAGCCAGGGCATCGTGTGTGTGTGTGTGTGTGTGTGAGAGAATTTGACTGATTTCTTTCTGTTTTCTCTTCCAGGCAGCTAGACAGTCCCAAATAGGTCCAGATTCGTACCATGAAAAACACAGAGAGCACCCTGACGACGGTAAGAGACGCACAGCTGCAGCTGCTTTCCCCTGGAAAACGACAAACGTTCAGTTTTACTATCCAAATCAGAGGCGACTCCAGCAGAAATGATTATTTTAGTCCTGCACTGCAAAAACACAAAATCTTACCAAGTAACTTTAGTCTAGTTTCTGACTGAAATGTCTTTGTACGCCTTAAATTAACTTAAAAGTAACTTTTCAGTTTGTTTAAGTCAATAATTCCTTAATGTTGGTGAAAAAGTGCAGATTATTTCATAATTCATCAACATTAAGGAACTAAAAAAACCTGAAAAGTTTATTCTAAGTTATCATATTTTTATGACACTTTTATAACACTTGTAACACTTTTATTTCAAGTGTTACAAGATATTTGCACTTGAAAATAGTTTCTAATTTTGTAGATATCTTAGCACAAAACCTTCGTAAGATTTAGGGTTTTTGTCTTCTGCTAGTCCGGACACGTTGTGGTGTCTCCGTAACCACGGCGACGAGGGCGCCTGCAGGAAAAGCTAAGAATGAAAAAACAAAACAGAAAAAACAGGAAAAGGAGGTGAAGCGTTTCACCTGGGGAGCGGTGCGTCAGCTGCAGGGATTTGTGATGTCACAGGCAACACGTTGCCCCCCCCCAGGGACTTATTGCCCCCACATGGACTCATTGCCCCCCCCATCCCCTCCTTCGGGACTCTCGGCAGTCTGACCCCGTGCCTGCAAGTCATAGTCGGAGCGTGCCTCCTTTTTGTTCCTCCTCCTTCAAAAGCAAACACTGGCCTCCCTCTTCACGTCAGCCATGTTGCCGTCGGCCTCTGCCCCCCCCACGCCTCCCTGACCCCTCCTCTCGGGTCAGAGGCGCAGTTGGGGCGTCTCCTGCTTTGACACAGCCTGTATGTTCTCCTAATTGGTGCTAATTGGCTCAGAGGGGCTCCATTGTTGCGCCGCATAATGGCGCCCTCCTCTCTTTGACGAGGGGCAGAAAGGAGGAACAAAAGGCCGCGGCGGCTCGGGGCCGAGGGGTTAAAGCCACAGAAAGCGATACGATCGCCAGGTGAACTTCAGAGCGGCTTTGTTCGCTGAAACAGAAAGTAACGCTGCCTCTGGTTCTGCTGTGTGTGTGTTTGGACCAGGAAAACACCCGGACATGTACAGTAAAGGCCACCCGTACCCGGCCTACCCGGGCTACATCATGATGGGCAACATGAACAGCGACTCCTACATGAACAACGGCTCGCTGTCGCCGCCCATGGCCAGAACGGTGAGTACCGGCCCGGTTCTGGGCCACGAACCTGAACCTGCAGAACAAACCAAGCAGACGGTTTCATGACTGAAACTCGTCTGAACGGATGTTTTCACTGAAATGTAGCAGGTTTTCCACCTAAATGCTTTAAAACCAGCCGTGCTCCAATAAATCGGCTCAGATTTCTGTAATTTTGGGAAATTGGTCGATCTAACCAATCTTATCTTTCTCTGTAAAGGCCTGAAAATCAGAAAAAGATGCAAACTTAGCAACTTTGTTACTATATTTAGCAACTTTTCAGACAAAAACAGACTGGTATCAGCTAAAATCGGAATTGGTAGATCACATCGGCAATCGGTGCCATTAATCAGAGCCACGTTTGGTTTGTCGTCCATCAATGATTTGGTTGTTTTTGATGCAGCTTTTGTTTTAAATATCGTCAAGGTTTAGCAGCTCAGATGTTTTTGTTTCACACATTTGTAAAACTGGAATCTCCAAATTCATATTTAGTTTTTTTTTTTATAAAACTTTCCCCTGAACCAGGGACCCAAACGATTTTGGGACAAAATTGTGGAGTCAGAAGAACCAAGAAAATAAAAATAAAATCAAGCAAATTGAGTCAATGTTTTTGTTTTTTGTAGAAAAGCAATGTAATTCATTCAAACTTACAAAATAATTTACATGTTTGTTACATTAACAAAACATCACCCAGTATTTTATGTTTTTGGTCTTGATTGATTTATGTCACTTTCTTTGCTATTTTTAGCCAAATTTAATAAATTACGTAAAAGCTGATTTTGGTTTTTTAGTAAGTCTCTGGATAAACGCGGTTCTACTTTCTATCAAAGACAAATCATTAGAAATTTGTCTGTAATAATTTTGCCCTGATTAGTAAATAAAAACTCTCCATCTGAATGAACCACCTGTGCTGTGTTGTTTACATTATAGGGCCACATTACATCAGTCCAGGGGCCACAAATGGCCCCCTGGCCGCACTTTGGACACCACTGGTCTGAAGGAAAAAAACAAATCAGAATAAAAAAAAATAAATAAATCTGCCTGGTTTACTTTTAGAGCTTCTAAGATTCTAATTTTTTGATTTTAAATCAGGAAACGATCATTTGATCAGGACATAATGAAGTGAAAACAGGAAGTTTGGGATAAAAACGGAAAAGAAGCTTGACGGTGCTTCATATTTAGTTTTTTATTTTGTTAAAAAATATCAGCAATTACAGATTGCAGAAGATAAAATCATGTATTGCTCTGTAAATGAGGAATTAATTTTAAAATTTACCAACAGTTTGGGTTAAATCGTGTTTGATCAATGAGACTTTGTCTTCCTATAGATAAAGGAAAATAATCTAAAAAATCTATAGTGTCTATTTTATACCACTGGTGTACTTTAATTAGACAATGCATTTGTTTTCTGTATTTTCCTTTAGTTGGCCTCCATGTTGTTGTCAGTTAGCCTGCTAGCGCAGGATGCAGACACACAGACCGGCCCTGAGGAACACCAAGCTGGGCTGCAGCCTCTCAGATGAACCACATTTTAATCTGTTCTTATCTACAAAGCGCCTTTCATTTCTTTTTTTTTTGTCCTATCTGGTTCGGAGTTTTTTCCACTCAAAATAAGAAGCGTGATTCGTATCTAAAGAGTTTGCTGATCTCAGGAACCAGAAGCTCTTCCAGATCGCTTATCTTCAGTTTGGGAAACCAAACGTCTGAATGTGCGGGAACTTTTTCTGCTCGACCCTGATAAACCCGAGAGTTTCAGCTCCGTTCAGAAATCACTCTCTGCGTTGTTTATCAGTGGTTATTAAACTAAATGTTTATCAGATGCCATTAAATGACTTGATTTAAGAGAAAAAGAGATTGTCTCTTTCTCTGCTGTTGCTCCTTTTCTTTCATTCTTAAAACTTATTTTGATTCGTTGGCATTGAGTTGAGGTCTGACGCTGAGTTTTATTCTCTTTTCATCATTTTCTTCTGCTCTGATTTGGTATTTTTCATGTGTCCTTGTGCAGAACTTCAGTGCAGTTTCAAACTTTCTTTGTTAAAAGTGCCACATAGATAAACTTTGAGAACTTCAGGCTGCCTGCAGCTTCAAAAACACAAAATCTTTAGAAGTAATTTTGTTTAGGTTATAGTGCACATATCTTAGTACACTTGGAAACTAACTTTGAAGTAACTTTTCAGTAATAATCTGTGTAATTAGTGGAACTAGTACTTTTTAAAATCAACATTAAAGGAATTACTGGCCTAAAATGAGCTCATGTTTCTTACTGAAAAGTTACTTTGACGTTATTTTTGCCTTATTTCAAGTGAACTAAGACGTTTGCACTAGAAATTAGATCAAAACTACTTGGTAAGATTTTGTGTTTTTGCAGTGTAAAAAGTAAAAAGGGAATAGTAAGTTTGGTTCTGTTAGGCTTGCACTGCAAAAACACAACATTTTACCAAGTATTATTGGTCTAGTTCACTTAAAACAAGATTAAACAAACTTAAAAGGAACATTTCAGCAAGAAATAGGAGCTTGGTTTAAGTCAATAATTCATTTAATATTGATTTTAAAAAGTACTAGTTCCACTGGCAGATTATTTCACTTAAAACACGTGAAAAATGTTGTAAGTGAATTTATCTGGAACTAAAACTTTTTCATCAATATTAAGGAAATATTGGCTCTTTATCTCACTGTAAAGTCACTTGTAAGTCAGTTTCATCTAATCTCAAGTGTACTTAGATATTTGCATTAGAAACCAGACATAAATACTTGGTCAGATTTAGCGTTTTAGCAGGAAATCTTCTTCTGTCCGTCCAGTTTCATCGGTGCGTCCAGCAGGGCGCCGACGCAGGAAGTGCTCCCACCTGGTTAGGAAGAACAACAAGGCTGCTTCTTGTTGTGAATTTCCCGGGAGTTGGTTGGAGTGGCGGAAAGTTGCCTCAGCGTTGTTGTGAGAGTCTGTGTTTTTTGGGAAGCAGATGTGATTGTCGGGGGGTAAAGGCCACATGCTGAGTGTAAAGGATCTTCTTTCACACGCAATTCTATCATGGGATGATGTTAAAATTGCGTCGTTCACCCTTTGAAATAGTTGCGGGAGTGAAAAGAAAGTGTGGCAGTTTGGAGAAAATTGGATTAATTCGAGCGCTTTCCTGTTCGCTTCTGGAAATTCTGTTCTGATGTTGAGATTTCTGCTGGTTTGTGTTAATCCGTGGCACAGAGAAGCTCATAAACCTCAGTATGGAGACCAGCTGAGTGTGTTAGAGGAAATTACCCCTCAGTGCAGATGTGTAAAACCAGGCAGTTCGGAGGCAAACCTCCTGCCCAAACTTCTAAAACCTTTTCTTTTGCTGTGGTTAGCCTCCCTCCCCCTGTCTCCAATAAAACAGAAGTCATTTTCTACGCGTTTCTCTCGCCGATCCAATAACAAGTGGAAGAATCCCGACTTTCTCACTGATGTCAGCTCGCCTGCTCTGCTGCCGGCCACCGCAGCCTCAGTATCTGCAGGCCTGGGATCAGTTTTCACCCAGATCAAAGCCACATTCTCCCTTTCATTCTCTTCCATCCTCGCCCCCCGTCCCAGCAGTTTAGATTGATTTCCATTGACCATGACATTCCTGCACATGCCAGAGTCCAGTCTGCGAACAGAGGGTAGCGTTTGCTGATTGTCAGCAGATTTTGGGGACTCCCAGCTTAATGAGCAGACTTTACGCCAAAACATGTCGACAGTTACGCAGACAGAAAGAGAAATTAGTAACTTTTCCCCAAAATAAAAGATCTTGGATAAATGTTGATGAGACTTGTCATGACAAAAAAATATTTCAGGCTAAGTTCACACACCTTCGATGATAAATTCGATTTTCTTTTGTTTTGGTTTTTTAATGGTTGTTTATACTACGAATTAAATGTGAGTCGCAGAAGAAGAAGGTTGATGTCACACAGCAGCGCTCTGTTTACGGCAATAATAATGGCCGCCGCTGTAAAGTGGATGGATTCTAACGGGAGGCCACAGGTTTGTCAGAAGGTTGCAACATGATGAAGTTAGCTAATAAAATGAAAGCGCATTGGCTGCAGCTTCTGTAGAGAAGTTTGTCTGGATATGTAGCAGGAACCACTGACACAAACTGCTTTCATAATTTGACTGTTTTGCTGCGTCTCGGTTCTTCTGATGCATCAATGATGCAAAATGGCCGTCCAGACCTCAAACGCTTTGAAAACTATCAGATATGTATCTGATTTTGTTCTTCTGATGGAAGTGGCAACTGATGTAGGGATGAAAGTAGATCTCGCAACAATAAACTAACACAGATCTTCCTATTTAAACTAAACTTATGTTTCAAAGCAGCTCTAAAGTTTCAGCTAGCATGATTTTTATTTAGCTAAATTAGCATAAAGAAAGAACAACATGTAGAAAGAAATAAACTGTGGCATTCATAGTTCTCTGTTCAAATCTAAATTATTTCAGATTTCCTAAAGATTGTTTAAAACACCTTTTAGTTTGTTAAACATTTATTCTGTTTGTGGAAATTCACAAAAGAGTGAATTTAATGCTTTATTTAGCACGCTAGAGTTAGCATGTTCTATAGCTTTTAACTGCTTCACTGTTTTGATTTTATTGAATCTTAACTGGGCTGCACAGAGGCGCAGTTGGTAGCACTGTTGCCTTGCAGCAAGAAGGTCCTGGGTTCGATTCCCCACCATGCACAGTTCTCCCTGTGCATGGTGGGTTCTCTCCAGGTACTCCAGCTTCCTCCCACAGTCCAAAAACATGACTGTCTCTCTAAATTCTCCCTAAGTGTGAGTGTGTGTGTGGTTGTTTGTCCTGTCTGTCTCTGCGTTGCCCTGCGACAGACTGGTGACCTGTCCAGAGTGACCCTGGTTATTGAAACCTAGATAGCGTAGCTGTTCTTATGCTTGTCTTTGTCTTGCTGGTGTGTTGAAAATGTGTGTTTTTGGTTCTGCAGCATTTTGTGGAGTTCTGAATAGTTTATGTGTATTAAGATCAAAGCTGTAGAAAAACTGCTTAGCATTTGGACGAGGTTTGTTTCAACTTCATGAACACTGCATGGTGTATCGAGTGAATCTTCATCAGTGCAGACTGAGCGTTTGCACTGATGAAGAGATTAAATAATGTTTTATGGGGTAATGCTGCGATTTTTCAGTAACTGTTGTGTAAATGCAGATGTGAAGCTGAGGTTGAATTTTTCCACCTGACTCAGCCGGGGATTCTTTGATGTTTCAGCACAAAAAACACCAGAAAAAAACCTCTTTCATCTTAGATCAGTAGAAGCATTTTTAACAGGGTGACCATGCATCCTTAAGAAGTCTTTAATTCATGTATCAATAATTAAGGCCTTAAAATGTATTTAAAAAGTAAGTTGGTCTTAAACGTGTTAATCACAGGTCTTAAATGTTGTCTTGGCTGTATTTAATCTCGTATATTCGATGTTGTTTTATGTCTTGCTGAACTTTTCAGTCGGGTAAAGGTTTGAGTCGCACAGAGGAATTTTCAATGCTTTCTGTGACTTGAGACAGTTTGGAAAATCGTTAGTTAAGTTCAGTCCATTTACACGTGAGTCTACTGGTGACGAGCTGCTAACATAACTTTGCTATAGCTAGCTGGCTTTTTTTGCACCTAAGATGGTTGGACGATATTCGTACTTTTCTGTGGAGATACAGGTTTTAAACGTCATTCATAGTCTTAAATTTGAGTTGGTGAAACCTGCAGAAACCCTGTTAAATTTCTTCTGTGACTTGTAGCAACGTTGTGTTTTTTTCAGATAAGGTTGAAACTTCTGTGTTCTGCTGAAGTTTTTGATGTCACGTTTGGAGGATTTTGTTTTTCCAGTTTAAAGTGTGGAAGTAGTCGAGTTCACTTACAAGTAACATTTCAGCAAATATAGGAGCTTTTTTAAGGGAGTAATTCCTTAAAATTGATGAAAAGTATTTATTCCATTGGCTGATTATTTCACTTAAAATGTGGGGGAAATATCTTGTTAGAAATTGAATAATCTGCTGATGGAACTAGAACTTTTTTCAGCAATATTAAGAAATAATTGAGTCAAAACAAGCTATTTGTAAGTTTGTTTTGTCTTACTTTAAGTGTACAAAGATATTTTCACTAGAAACTAGGCCAAAAATACTTGATAACATTTTGTGTTTTGCAGTTCACTTTTCATGCTCCAGTGTAAGTTTGAATATATTTCCTAAAGAACTGAGATCTGGAAATCCAGATTTGTTTCTGAAAACTCACATTTGATGAGACAGAAACAGTAAAAACAGCTGCTTAGTTCTGAACTGTTGGTAGAGAAGCAGCTCAGGATATCTGAAGATGATTTTATTTTCTGATGATGAGGACTCAGAGCTATGTCTCCATTTCAGTTTTTATTTTCTTGGATCCCTGGTTGCAGATCCTCATGGTGAGGATGAGGAGGGGCTGCAGCGCTGGGCTTCCTTTGATGTAGAGGAAACGTGACGGATCTGCTAGCCAGTGTCTCGCAGCGTGGAATCGCTAACCCGAGCTTACCTAACAGGATTTGGTGGGGCCGCGCCGGTGTCCCTCCGTGCCATGTGTGTCCTGAGCTCATGCCCTCGGTGCTGCATGGAGGATCTGTTAGAGAGAACATTGCATCTCCCAGCAGCCTCGCTGTCCATCACTGCCCACCCTGCGCTGCTTTCCCACAGCTGGGCTTGCCTCTAATCGGCTGCACTTCCTGCGAGCGTCTCATCCTCAGCTCAGTTATTCTCAAAACTCTGGAAAATGATATGGGAATTAGAAACTGTCCAAGACCATGAAGGGCCAGAATGTGTTGATAAAACCTAGTAAATTGTTAAAATATTAGCTGTCTCTGCATTCAATAAGTACCCCTTAAATCAAATAATGCTGAACATCTTTTTACTGATTAGTCCCTCCAGGATTTAATGATTGATTTTGTGATTATCTTTTAAAATTTATGTTGCAATCAAAATCACAGATTTTGTGATGGAAATATTTGTGCTCATGTATGACGTAAATGTGGCTTTTTGTAACTCACCCCATCGATCACAGACACTTATCAAATATGGCGGCTGAGACAGCAGGGTAGTAGAAGTAAGAAATGCTGCCACCTGCAGGTGGGAGTTGGCATCACTTAGAGTCCTAACAAGTTGAGTTCGCTTTAATTAAACTCCTGCCTGGAAAGTCCAGTTTGTTTGGGAAAGTGTGACTGCGCAATTAAAGTCTGACTCAGACTAAAAAGGTGAACTCTGGTACGGTTTGAATGCAGCTTCAAAAACAGGTCAGGGCATTCTGGGTAAATGAAGCTAGCGCTAGTGGGAAAAATCACTCTTGATCTTCTGCCAAAGACAAAAAAAAAATCCTCTTACTGCTAAAATTCAACCACGCTTTATTTTGTTTACATTTCAGGAAGAAGGAAGTGTTAGTGTCTTTTTCAGAGGCTTTTGTGTCAGTGGTTTTTGGTGCAGCGCCCCCACAGGCGGGGAGTGGAACAGTGTTTTCAATTATTTTGATTTGTTGCCATTTTGGTCTGAATTGAACAAAGTCAACTGGACTATGTGGTGTGAAAACACCCAAAGACCCAATGTTTTTAATCATTTAACTCACAGTTATGCATAAAATCTGTTGATTTTGTGTGAATTTTGCTAGCTGACAAAAACTGGAGGGACTGACTAAAGCTGCATTTACAGTGAGATTAAATTACACACAGATTTACATGCAACACTTAATGTTTTTGATCCTTTTTGCAGAAAATTAGCAATGAACTGACAATTATGCATTCGTGCGAAAAACTACAAGGACTGATTGATGTAATTTTACAGTATACAGATAAAAACTCATTTGATTTGATTAATAAAATAACATGAAAACACACAACTGTTATCTTGAAGGTTCTATTTATGTGACCCACTGGAGTCCAAAGGGCCACATAAAAAGCTGTGGTGTGCCGGATTTGGCCCCTGGGCCTCGAGTTTGACAGTGTAAAAGATGCCAGCGTAATTGCTCTGTTTTCTTCTAAATCTGCTCAGACATCAGTGTCATCTGCGGTGCAGATCTCAAACGGTGAATTATGTGTTTGCACAGCGATGGCCCGCTGCTGCGGCGTTTTATAAACAGCCCCATTAACGCCGAAGTTTCCTGCGACGTCTGGCGATGCCGGTCGATACGTTTGCTCCGTATGCGCGGTGCAGGCGACGCCATGTGGTTGCAATCTGCTTATCTGCGTTTTCATCCTGGTTAATGGAGCTCAGCAGACTGTAAGAGGAGACGACGATCACGGATTAAGGCTTTCTTCACGCATTTTTAAAAATGTCTTCTGGTTTTATTGCTTCAAAAGTTCAACATTTAATAGTTACAGAAATCCAAGCAGTTAAACTCATCACGTTTAAGTTGCTCCAGTGTTAAAAGCTAAAGACAGCAGAAGGAAGACATCTGTTAGCAATACTTTAGCGCCGGCGCTGAAAGCCCTGAAACTGTGACTTTCTACATGTTTGAAAGGCAACAACCCGTGAGCGCCGCATGCAGGCTCGCGTGTGACGCAACCTGACTGATGCTTATTTTGGACGCGTGTTGGCACTCAGAAAGCAGACGGCTGGTAAACGACGGCTCTTCCTTTGGGCGTTGAGCCGGCCGGAGCGCCGCCCGGGTTCTGCTGGTTCTGGCCTGAGCAGCTGCTCACTGGGCTTCACTCCTCACCAGCAGCCTGCTGCGGGTCTCCAGGGGTCAGCGGACGGCCTCGCCAAGGTTGTCCCTCATGCCCAGTTCTGGTTGATTAGAGTGGGTGGGGACTTCCTGTAAAACGAGGATAAGAGTTAGAGACTGGAAGGCTGTGTGTTCGTGTTTGTTTGGGTTTTTGGTCAAATTTCTCTTGTAACTTCTGTAATTTTATTTTGTGTGTATGGGATTGCTGATGGTATGAGAACCTTGAATTCATGTTTTTTAATTGAAAAGAATATTCACTAAAAAACTGGTAAACGTCTGCTTAATAATAGCACTTCTATTCATCCATGCATTAAACGTCGCTCTCCTGTGCAGCCGACATGGAGTCATCTTTCATGCCATTGGCTGGTTTTGGTTAATTAGCAGGGCTACCTTTAACACTTTTGAGCTTCCAGTCATTTATATCAGCTGCTAACTAAACAGTTACTTGAGCTAACCCTAAAAGCGCTAACCATAAACATTAGTTCTGCTAACAGGCTAACCATAAACATTATTTCCACTAATGCTAAAGACAACACCTATATGGTATTTAGCAGAATGCTAAAGCGCTATAGCAGCATAGTAACTTTCAAAAAGCTAAGACTAAAATAATAATTTCAACCCCTTTGAGTTAATGGATGTTTTTAAACATTTTTACAGAAGATTTGAAATAACATCTCAGTTATGCATTGTTTTGAAAAAATGTGGGGATCTTGTGATTTTGCAGTATTGTGACATATTTGAGGAACTGCTTTATTTGCACTTCAGCACAGAGACGGAGGCTGTACAGCTCTATAACATGCATTTAATGAGTTCAATGTTCTGTTAGATGCCTAAAGTCTACAACTTTACATTTATTAATGGCAGAGGCCATGTTGAAAACTCAAGCTCCTGCTTCCCAGCAGAATTCAGACTTCAAAGGTCTTGTTGTAATCCCAATTGGAAATTACAACAAGAATGTCTCATAAGCCAGTTTTTCAATGCTGTTGAAACTTCAGTGAGTTTCAGTGAATCGCTGACTGACGGCTTGCAGTAGCCGTACCAGGACGGGAAGTGTGACTCTTCCAATATATTAAGGATGCTTTCCCATTTGATAGTCCGGTAGACTCGGCTCGATTGAGGACCAAAGTTGCAAAGTTACATTTTCAGCTGCTGCGATTCGCTTGCACACTGCACTGAGTCAAACCAACCAAAACATTTGAGCAACTTGTGAAACCAAACTCTGATGCAGATCAAAAAATCTAATTTTGGTTGGCCTACAAACCTCAGTCTGAGTTCGGCCGAACTGAAGTCTGATGCAGCTTAAATGCATGTGAACGCCAACTGGACTGGAGTTCGCTCCAAAGACAGGAAGTGGACCACAGCGCAGAGCATTCTGGGTAAATACTACCAAAATAAATGTGCTAGGCTAGCAGGAGAAATGGCTCGGGGTCTTTTACCAAAGACAAAAGAGAAATCCTACAACCACTAAAATCTGACGTTATTTTTGTTTACATTTTGTGAAGAAGGAAGTTGTGCTCAGTGTCTTCTTCAGAGGTTTTTATGTTGTTTCCTTCAGTGGGTCTTGATGCAGCGCCCCCTCAGGTGAGGAGGGGAACAGGTTGGAGTGTGAACGAGAACCACAGCAGCTGAAAATTTAACAAACGTCTTGTATTTGGTCCCTAATCAAACCGAGTGCACCGGACTGTTAGGTGTAAAAACAATCTTAGATTTGTTGTTGTTATTTCATCTGATAATAAAGTTACACGACCTTCTGTCAAACGCTTGGTGCTCCAGGAGGCCGCTCTCTGCTGCAGCTGTAAAGTGAGTAAAATCATGAATAGTGTTTTCTGACCTCATCCTGACAGCTCGCAGCTCTATAAAGAGACAGTTCCAAGTAGCGATCTGCAGCGGAGCGGGAACAATGGGCTCACAGGGGTAAGAACATGGCTCCAAATGCTGCCAGCTGTGTCCAGACTTCAGAGGAGCTCAAACAGCCCTCACTTTGTCCCGCTCAGAGACAGAGCCGTGATCAATAGCCGCTCTGTTGGATGAATCCGCGCTCGCTCCGGCCTTCCTTTTCTTGCTTTCTTTTTGTTTTTTTTGCCGTTTCATATTTTTTCAGAAGCTCATTATTTCCCTCTGCTGTGGGTGTGAGCGCTAAAGACGCTCACATGCAACGCGTCTCTGACAGCGCTGAAATATTAATGGTCCCCAGTGTAGGAGGTGGTGCAGGGCCGCATAGTTGCAGTACAAAGGGCCTTCTTGCCACCAGGCTTTATTAGCGGAGCCATTAAATGAATACATGGCTACGGCTTTTTCTTCATGCCTCCTTCTGTGTTCTTGTGCCGAACATCAAACCGCTTTTTTTCTGTCGGCATGTGTGTGTCGGTGTGTGTGTTCACTCCATCGGGAGGACAAAGAGCAGAGGCTTTAGCTATCACTTCGTTTTGTGTGGTCTCGGCCATAAAAAAAACACGCCGTTCTTTCACTGCGAGGAAAAAAAAGCGCCTGCCTTTAATTTTTGGGAAGGCCATAAAAGTTTGTCGCTCCTTTCATATCGGCGGTGGAATTGAAAACAAATGCTACATTTCTCCCCTCCTCTCCTTTGAACTGTCCAATTATGGAGTTGTGAAAATATAAAAAAAAGAGAGAGAGGAGAATCTGTTTTTGGATCCATTTACCTCCTTCTCTCCCTTCTTGTTTTTGAAGAAACCGATGGTTAGGGGGAGAGAGAAGGGGGATCACTGATGTCAAAGTCAAAACCAAGAGCATTAAGAAAACTGGCGAAATGCAATACAGCTGCAATCCAACATGACGCTAGAAAATAGGGCTGAGGAGCAGAAAGCCTCTCTCCCGTATTCCCTGGGCGCGCAACTGCTCCCGGCCTTGGCTTTGATCTCTTCAAAGCCTCCTGCCTCCTACTAGATGGAGAGTCTTGGCTGCCGCTCGCCGCGCTGCAGAGGCAGGAAGAGGAGGGGGAGGCGAGGCGGCGTCATCGTCTTCTTTCCAGGGCTGAAATCAATCACGGTGCCGAGGCAATTATCTGTAATTCAACCCCGGCCGGATTAGTGACTCCTGTTACCTGAGCGACCGGGCAGAGTGTGATCCGCAGCGGGCCGGCCGAGGCCGCGGTGGAGAGCGCGCCGCGCCGCGCCGCGCCGCGCCGCGCCGCTGCCCAGCAGAGCAGAAAATCAGAGCACAATGCAGTGATTACACTTGCAGATGTAGCCATGTTTGAGAGAGGAGAGCGCTGATTGCCATGGAGCCCGCTAGTTAGACTGCTAACGAGTCGGGCGCCTTTGTGTTGGAGCGTGTGTGTAATGGCACCTCGCAGCAGGGGCGGGTCCAGGCTTTTTCTAAGGGGGGCCAGGCACGGGCACTAGCAGTGATAGGGCCATGCAGACTCGCCTCTAGCCTGTCTGGCGCCCTGGGCGATGTTTTCAGGCTTGATGTTTACTTTGTGATTATTAATATGTGATAGTCTGAACACAGCAAAGGTTGATTTGCTAATTTAAACTCCTGCTCTGCAGATGATCTGTCAGAGAGTTGGTGTGTGGGTCGCCTTTTTTTAACTGAACCGAAACAAACCGGATTCTGCAGCACATGTACATGTTACTGTTGTCAAAGTCAAGCTAGCATAGCTGTTATCATTCCCTCTCCTTCGCTATTTTTTTCCTGACCTTGTTATCTAGATGACATAGTGTTAACAATTAGTAGTAAAGCTCTGCATCCATTTTTCTTTTATATGCTAGTCATACATTTAAGATGTATCACATCATATTGACAGTTAAAACCAATGGTAATCTGTCGCTCACTGGACCGGGCTTGGCCCGGCTAACAAAATCTGCCTGCCTTTATTATATCTAAGTGTTTAAAGTCTAATTAACCCCAAGTCTTACAACAGCAGGCTAAATAAAGTCTGATGACACAGAAGTTAGCGTGCATTCACACCAGCCCCATGTAGTCCAGTTTAATCAAACTCCAGTCCTTTTGCCTTGAAAGTCTGGTTTGTTTGGGGAGGTGTGAACGCATATTCAGACTCCTGTCCGCCTACCAACCTCGGTCCGGCTCCGCTTGCAATGAACTCTGCTGTGGTTGGAATGTGAACGCCAAGCGGACCAGAGATCGCTCCAAAAGCAGGAAGTGGACTAGAGCGCAGTGCATTCTGGGTAAATACAACCAAAACAAACAAGCTAGCAGGAGAAATGGCTTGTGATATTTTTTTTTAACCAAAGACAAAAGAGAAGTCCTACAGCCCCTAAAATCTGACGTCACTGTTTTTACATTTTCTGAAGAAGGAAGTTGTGCTCAGCGTCTTATTCCGTGTTGTTTCCTTCAGTGATTCTTGGTGCAGCACCCCCACAGGTGAGGAGGGGAACAGGTTTTTCGTTTGACTCAGATCAGTGAGAAAATGAATCGCAGCAGCTGAAACTGTAACAAATATTGCAACTTTGTTCCCAAGTTTACTGGACAACCTAAGCTATTGCAACCTTTTAAAAAAGAAACGGTTGCCTTCCTTCCTTTGGAAACATCCACCTGGTCTGCAGACCCGCCTACTCACCCAGCGCCTCATTGGCCACGCCCCTCTCCGCAGTACCCTCCCCCGCTGCCACCACCTCCGTATCTCCGTCCCTTGACGGCCTCCCGGGCCCCGGCTCTGAAACGCGAGCTGGGCTCCGGCCCCAGGCGCCCGATTTACTACGGCTGGGAAAAACTTGACGCCCCCCGAGTCACGGAGGAGACACGGCGGCGTTGGTCGAGTCTGTGCAGCTGAGATTCATACCAATTATACTCACTCCAAGTTCAGACAAACCTAGAAGATGGTAGCAGTTTGACTAATCCTGCCTGGAGATTTGGGTTTAACAACAATTCATATGAGGTTTGTCTGCCAGGCAGCTAGAGAGCAGAACCCTCCCTCTTTTCTTTTTCTTGTTTTTTTGGAGCAGCAAATTAAGAGACAGTTTTCCAAACTCTTGATTCTTCCCTCCGTCTGCACACTCTGATGTCACGGGGATGAAAACAAGGCTTTGTTTTCTTCCCCCCTCGCAGTCACTTGATGCAGGATGATGAAACCCACAAAGAAATCCAGCAAGAATATTTTTTGTTTATCTGATGAGCTCTCCTTGTACTCCACGCTGCTTTTGATCAGCGGACAGCAAACTCGTTGATGGAGAGCTCGCATTTTCCCTCTCGGGACGGACGTGTTAAATAAATTAGATGCATCTCGGATCTCTGCGTCTGCTGCGTCTCAGCAAACCGGGTCGGGAGTGGAAGTGGGGCTGACTCTGGGAGTGTCAAAGGTCACGCTGAGTGGATTATGTGGCCTGAATGGAACCCGATGGGGAGCCCCTTAAAGCCGCCGGCGGCGGTCGTGAGGCCAGGTGATGCTTTTCATGTCCTCCAGTGGAGGGACATCAGAGCGGTCCCACACTTTGAGCCGCCCGCCATCAAACGGCCATCAGAACCTCTAATCAGTCCTCCGCCACCGAACCGCCGTCCTCCGACATAAAAGGTGGACGAATATGGCGTTTAACGGTCTGCTTGGTTTTCACATCCGCATTCAAACCGAACCAGAATTCATTTCAACCGAACAGAGACTGAGGTTAGTAGGTGGACCAAAGTTTGATTAGCATTCACACGTCCCAAAAATGACCCGGACTTTTTAGGCAAATGGACTCGGGTTCAATTAAGACAAATTCAAAAGTGGCTGAACTGTAAAAATAAGAACAGGTAAATAATTTGGTGCCAAATCATATAAAGTTTTAAAAGTGAGTAAAAATCAACATAAAAATGAGGAATAACCCAGTAAAACGGGTTGAATTGGTCTTGTGAGTCATCCGCTTCACTTCCTCGTTCGTCTTTGTATTTTGATGCATTATTAATCTTAATATTAATGCATGAGCATTATAGCATGTTTTTGGGAAACTCTTGGAGGATAGAGTTTATTTTTTTCTTCAGATATAGTTGGAAACTTTTTGCAAACGATCCGTTTTGGTCTCTTTGCACCAGAATTTTGCAGGAAGGAAAACAGTGTGAGTCTCCGTTTACGCCCACGGGAGTCTTCGTGCTTTGGCATCAGTTAATGCAATCTGCAGTCATTTACTGCTGGGTAACTGTTTGGAAACCAGGTTATGAGACTCAGAAATAATCCACCAGCAGGAGGCCGCTCCCCCTTATGGTCATCTCAAGTCAACGTCCCGGTTTAGAGGAGTACTTTGGAGATGTGACTTTATTTAGGCCGTTTTTACTCTCCAGCTGTAACCCAAGCAAACATGCAGAGAGTCTGGCTTCGTTGGTCCATTTCATCCCCAACTTCAATGAAACTTTGATGACTTTTGGTTTGATCATCCATCAAAACACTCAGACATCTTCAGAAGGAATGAACTCAACAGGAATCAGACAAATACAAAAATCTTCATTAGAAATAAATTAAAAATGTAGTGGTGACAGAATAAGAGATTTATTTTTTCAATTACGAGAACAAAGACACAATATTGCCTGAAGAAAATGTTAAAACTACTAGAAAGAATTGGTTTAATAAGAGCAAATCTTCATTATAAAGATCTGATGTGATCATCTAAAACCGTCACATTAATTTGATGTTGATGTTAAAATATAAACATATAAATATTATCTGTAAACTTATC
The DNA here is from genome assembly GCA_903066815.1 of Brachyrhaphis roseni. Lineage (NCBI taxonomy): Eukaryota > Metazoa > Chordata > Actinopteri > Cyprinodontiformes > Poeciliidae > Brachyrhaphis > Brachyrhaphis roseni. The sequence goes on from CAEFZY010060897.1 coordinate 69,031, forward strand.
CCAAATCTAACTTCAGAAGATGCTCAGAATTCCTCATTTTAGTCTTTAATTATTTTTAATAAAATTATCACTTCATTCTACTAATGTTACGATTTTTAATCGTAACATTAATATAATATAAAGTATATTCTCGTATTATTTTGACTTTGTCGTATGATTTTTCCTCGCAGTTTTATCAGTTTGTTGATATTGTGAGTTTATTTTGCATCATCGCGACTCTTTTTATTATAACAATTTGTTTCTCTTCATGGCTTTTTGTCTTACAATTCCTTTCATAGTGACTTTTTTCTTGTATTATTACTTTATTATTATAATACAAGTTTATTCTTGAATTATTACGATTTTATCCACGTTACTTTTTGTCGCACGTCTTATCGTCTTTTTATGACTTTTTTCTCATATTATGACTTTGTTGTTTGACTTTATTTTCATAATGACCTTTTTTCCTTGTATTATTACTTTATTTTTGTACTATAAGTTTATTCTCATATCACAACTTTTTCCTCATGTTGACCTTTTGATGTGTGACTTTATTTTCTTATTGTGACTTTTTCTTATGTTACTTTGATTATATTCTCTTAGTATTATGACTTATTTCTCGTAATGGTCCTGATAGTTGAAAAAATGTAATCAAATAATTTAAATGTAAATATTTCTGGGGATTTAACGTGCATAAATAACCTGTTGGCAGCCTTTGGGACAGAAATGAAGCAGCTATGCCCTAAACCCTTTGAAACATCTTCATGCATGTTTTGTCATTGTTGTTGTCCCGTATGAATGAGGCCTGATTTATTATCTTTTCAGTGTTTTCTGCTCTAACAGGCCTTTACTTTCTGTTGCTGCTCCAGCTGAAGCATCAGCCTCTCTGCAGACCCATGAATATCTCCATCAAGCGGCTCGTTTTGCTTTAATCCGGTGGAGAGCTGATTGTGATGAAAGCCCATTCAGGCCTGCTGAATCAGGTGGACGCCTAACGCCGTATCGCCGCGGCAACCATATGCCCCAGGTCTCGCGTGCCCCACTTGTGTTGCAGAAATTTCCATTTGTTAGGTTGTATCGGCCATGTTGAACATGATCATTGTTTTGTTTGTGTTAAAGCCCGCTAAACCCCGCCGCCACAAAGCTAATTGAAGGGGCGGGGCCTTTCTTGCGGCCGCTCGGTTCCTTGGAGAGGCCCTTTAAGGGTTCCTGCCTCTGTGAGGTTGGAGAAAAGCCGTTTGTTTGGCGCGGATCGGATCTGAATGGCTCTGCGTTTTCCCATTCAGACCTCCTAGCAGGGGCGTGCAGTTCTGGATGGAGAGAAATCCTCAGACGTGGGGTTTGATTACCGGCTAATTCCCCAATGAAAGGCAGTTGTTGGTAGTCTTTACCAGTTAATCCCCTGAAACGCGGAATCGCACCCAGACAGTGGGCTGCTGATACTGTTGTTTGGTCCTTTATGTGAGTGAGTGCAGTGTTGATCCGTGAATCGGTCCCGAACATTGGGACGGAGAATACGGCTCATTACGACCTGAACCAGAATCATTAAACCAGCACCGCCGCGTCAAGCTGGGACAGGAAGTACAGACGCACCAAACGCGTCGACAACGAGTTGAGATTTCCTCGAAGGTCCAACCTGCCGAGAAAAACCGAGATGCAGATTCCTGGAGGGAGGAAGCTTTTAAAATCCAACTGAAAACAAAATAAGTACAAATTTTCTTCCATTTCTTGTGCTTCTTTGTTGAGTAAATGAATAAACCAATAAACAGGTTTCAACTTGGACTTATATGGAAAAAGTTAGTACACCACAAGCTTTTGATAATTATTATAAATATAATTATAATAAATATTATTATAACTAATAACTGGCAATTAGTCGTTTGTCTCTGGAGGAGAACAGAATGGATTTAATCTGAATGGATTGGAGAGTTTTTAAGCCAGAAAATCCTGCTTAGTCACACCACTGTCAGGTTTCAGTCTGGACTTTGACTAGGCCACTATAAAACCTTTAATTTTCTGCATTAACTCAAATGTACTTGAAAGGAGAACTTAAACGTGTTGTTAAGGTAACATCAGGCTCAAAGAAAATCATGAAATGCTTGCAAAATAAAAATTATATTGATAAAAAAGTTAAGATTATTTAATTCTATATATTTTACATTTAATCACTTGAGCATCAATGAAAAACTAGAAATGCATTAAAATATGCAAAAAAATGTAAATAAATTTTTAAAATAAGAAGTTGAACATTTTATTGCTTGAAATGCAACATCAGCATTCCTTAAGTAAAACTGAACCAAGTGAAGCTAAAACTGAGGATTTGGTTTTCTGTGTGTTTACTTGGTTCCTGTGTCCCACCTGTGGAGCCGCGTGTTTCCCATCAGGTCCTGGTAGCGGTCAGTGGCTCGTTGTGTCGTTAGTCCTGTACCTTCCCAGTGAAACCAGTGTGTTTGAGTTCTTAGCCTCATCGTTCACCTGTGCTGCCTGGATTTCTGTTCTCCTTCCTGTTTATCATTAAAACCATCATTTCTCACAACAACCTGGGTCCACGGCCTCTACCCTCACCACCCACAACCAACAAATCATGACAAAAACTGCTGCTTCATGAGTTTCTGCTTAGTTCACCATTATTTCAGTAATCAATGAATCTAACTAATAGTTTCAACATGATCTATAGACTGAAGCCATTTTTATTGTGAAATTATTTAAGAAATGTTGAGAAATCTCCAGATTTTGTCACTTATCAAAGCCAAATCTGATCTCTGACTGATCGATTGGTGTTTCCCTGAGATGAAAACAAACATCTCTTCAAAGGTGATCGGGTCAACGATTCCCTGAGAACCGGGTCAAAAGTTCAGACTGAAACAAACGCCCAGGTGTTTCCTTACCTGAGGCAGCGCTGCGTCTTTCTCACCTCATTAAAACAAACTCCACATTTATCATTTTATTTCCAAACTTTTTCTCCAAAACGGCAGTTTTTGTCTTTCTCTTTTTCTCCATGACGTCATCAGCTGCAAGTAATCCATCGTTATTTTTGTTCCTGCTATTCTGGCTGTGCATGTGGGTGGGTGTGAATCCGTCTGAGTGAAACGCAGAAGGAAAACTGGGTCACTATTCTCCTCAGCTCAGGCAGAAGCTGCTCTCGTTCAGATCACCTCCCCATCCTCGGTTTTCCCGGTGCCATCAGAAACCTTCCCCGCAGACACGCCAGCGTCCCCAGCAGCCAGAAGCTTCATCCGTCCCCCTTTTCTTTTTTTTCTTTTTTTTTGCCCCTCTGGATGTGAAATCACAGCGTTTTGAGCGAGCCGGGGCTCAGTGAGAAGGGCACTGTCTCCCGCGCTCGTCTCTGCCAATGAAGACGCACAAAGACCCCCACCAGACTCTATTTTCCCCCTCAACGCTGAGCTCCCAAATCCAAACTGACAGCCATTCATGCCCAGAATACCTGGGCGAAAGCAGAGGGGGGGGGACACTATCTAGGTGTAGCAGGCAAATCCGCTCTTGTTCGACAGATCTGCGACGCTCCTGCAACTCATCAGCACTTTCCTGGTTTTCTCTCGCCGTCTTTCTGTGTTATTGTGCAGGAGCCGAGGTTTCCAGGCGCACAGTTAGCTTGTGCTGCGGTTTTATTTGTGTGCATCTCTGAGGGCCGCGGCGTGTTGTTGTTGGCACCACGGTGCCGCCTGGCATGAATGCAGCTACTCAGCAGACCAGAGCTAGCTCCCAATGATAAATCATGCAGTGGGTTAATGCAGCAGTGGGACCGCTATAAATAGTTGTTGAAAATCAGGGGGAGGATGCACATTGATTCATGGAAAAGTGTTTTCTAAACCTTTTCTGCTTCTGGTCAGCACTGAGGGTCTGAAGCTCACAGCTGATCAATGGATTCACTTCTTGCTCTGCTTTGCTTTGGCTCAACTGCTGAACAAAGGAAAGCAGAGCAGCAACTCGGCTGGATCAATGCAAAGATCTGATTTATTATCAGGAATTGGAGTTAAGTTTCAGAGAGCAAACCTGTTCATGACTTGGAGACGTTTTAAAAATGTTTTTACGCCTCACAGTCGGGTACAATCAGTTCAACTGGGAACCAAAACTGGATCTAGACCTGTCACAATAGCTAGTTCTGTCCCAGAAATCATTTCAATAAACAATAAGATTTTCATTTTGAGACTATTTTTATTAAGTAATATATTGATAATGGCATTATAATGCAAGTTCACCCCCTCAAAGACAATTAAAATTTTATTTAATAAGGAACACGTTACACTGGAACTGGAAGATATTTTAAATATCAAAGATAACCAAAGATAACTTTATTTACATTCTAAATTTTTTGTTGATTTGGAAGGAAATACATCAAAATACACCAAATACACCAACTCAAAATATATTAGATTTCCTAATATATTTTGCATCTATCCCTTATTGTTTCAATGGATTTTTCTTTTGTCTTTGGCAAATTTCTCTCACTAGCGCGTTTGATTTGGTTGAATTTACCCAGAATGCTGTGCGTTGTAGTCCATTTCCTGCTTTTGGGATGGTTTCTGGTCCGGTTGGTGTTCACATATACATTCAAACCACATCAGAGTTAGCTTAGCATTCACACATCCAAAAAATGGCCCAGACTTTTTAGCTAAACGGACTGGAGTTCAATTAAGACAAATTCAACAGTGGCTGGACTGTAAAAGTGAAAACGCCAAAATAATTTGGTGCCAAATCATTTCAAGTTTTAAAAGTGAGTAAAAAAAATCTGAAAATCAACATAAAAATGAGGAATAAAGCAGATGTGAGTGAGTCATCTGTTGTACTTCCTCGTCCTTCTTTGTATTTTGATGCATTATTAATCTTAATATTGATGCTTGAACATTAAAGCATGTTTTTGGAAAGTCTTGGAGGATCAAGTTTCTTTTCCCCGAGATACACAATCTTCTTCTTAAACAACAATTAATATTGATTAAAAAAGCCCCAGTTTCACCAACATAGTTTTTCATTTATAATAAAACATTTTTCCCATGTTATGAGTGAAATGATCTGCCAGTGGAACAATAACTTTTTCATCAATATTAGGGAATTATTGACTTAAAACAAGCTGCTATATCATTTTGAAAAGTTACTTGTAAGTTAGTTTTGTCTTATTTCAAATGTACTAAGACATAAGAAACAAGATGAAAGACTTTTTGTTTTTGCAGTGTAGGGATTTGTTTCTCTCATGGAGAGTTCATTAATCTGTGCTGATTGTCTTCATGCTCTCAGATTCTCTGCAGAAAGTAGGAATAAAATCAGATCCGTTTTCTTAGTTAGTCTTTGCTACTGAGTGCAGTCCTGTTCTTTACTGGGATAAGGATGTTTACTGGATGCTCAAGTGTGTGTGTCTGCGTGTGTGGGTGTGTGTGAGCGGTGTGTCTTTGAGCATGTGTGTGAGCGGTGTGTTTTTGAGCGTGTGTGTGTGAGCGGTGTGTTTTTGAGCGTGTGTGAGCGGTGTGTTTTTGAGCATGTGTGTGTGAGCGGTGTGTCTTTGAGCATGTGTGTGTGAGCGGTGTGTTTTTGAGCGTGTGTGTGTGTGTGAGCGGTGTGTTTTTGAGCGTGTGTGAGCAGTCTGTTTTTGAGCGTGTGTGTGTGAGCGGTGTGTTTTTGAGCGTGTGTGAGCAGTCTGTTTTTGAGCGTGTGGGTGTGTGTGAGCGGTGTGTTTTTGAGCGTGTGTGTGTGCGTGCTTCCAGGCCTGCTGACAGTGGCACTTCAGCAGAATGTTTGCCCTTTCCTTCCTCCTTTGATGTGACCAGGTCCTGCTGGGATAATGAGCCCTGCGCCCCGCCGCAAGGTGAACATCCTGCAGTTCGCCCAGGGCTCTGCCAGCGCAGGCTCCCAACCCCCAACACACACACACACACACCCACACACATCCACACAGTGCCCAAACAAGACGGTGGAGCAGCCGACCTCCATTCAGAGCTGGTCCACTTCCACAGAGAGGACACACTGTGAAGACGCTGATGATCTTTTGTGTGTTTCCAGTCCACAGTTAATACATGCTAATGCTATACACTGTAAATATCTGACAAGATGCAGACTGTCAGAATTACTCAGATGTCACAACGTAATAATAGACATTTTGAAGAGATGTGTTATCTTTGCCACAATCTCACGTTATGCATCGTTGTGGAAAATATTTTTTTTTATGGTAAGCCATTAGCATAAAAAAATATTAAGGCATTATTCTAATCTGTAAGTAACACAATATACTGATTTACCACATGGTGAATCTCAATGTGACGTAAATAACATTTGATCGGATTAGAAACATGCAATGGTTCCTGCCGGACCCTTTGTATTTGTGCGTTTCCGGTACGTCTTTAAATCTGATGCACAAGCAGCATCCATTAACAGCAGCGATGGACAACAGAGCTGCTTCTGTTGACCCACAGAGGGTTAATTTCTGCTGCAGAAAACAATCTAATGGAACAGGAGTCAGCCTGTCAGCGAAGCTACATGTAAAGCATCTCAACACTAAAGCAAGATGAGCAGTCAGATTTTACACTAATCTGTTGAAAAAAACCTGAAAAAAACACATTAGAAACAATAAATATCTTTATTTTTGAACTTATATGTCTATTTATGCAAAAACGAGTTTTAAAATTAAAAAATATTGCTTATTTTGTCAATAAAACCAAAGCAATTGGCTTCATTTAGATTCTTAATCGAGTCCAACTATTAATTTATGCAAAATTCACATTTTGCACGTTTTTGTCATTTGGGTTTTTACTGCTTCTAAAAACAGAGCGCTTTAAAAACCCACCCAGCCATTTTTTGGCAATAAGTTTATTTTTTTGGGTGTCATTTCAAAACCTTTCTGAAGATAGCATCATAAATAAGCAGGCACAACCCGTTACCTAGCAACTTCAGCGCACCCCGGCCCGTTACCTAGCAACCCAAGCCGAGCTCCAGCATGTGCTCTGCAATGGCTGCTGGAAAAACAATTATTTTGTTGTTGACCTTCCATCCAAAAACCACTTGCTGCATTTTTATTAGTTGTGCAGGAGGCTCTATTAATGCTTTTCAAAGCTGTGCTGTTGTAAAACTGTGCATCTGTTTGCAGCCATTTTCTTGTGCGTGCAAATTTGGGGGTTGTGGACAAAAGCAGCTTATCTGAATTTAAAGTGGCCTTGGAACAACTCAGAAATAGACACGACTGATGAAATCAGAATCATCTATGAATGATTTTGTGCAGAAAATGTATATAGATTTATCCTAAACTGCTCAAGGAAGCATAGCAGGTCCCCTTTAAGTATTGTATCAAATGTCTACTTACCACAGATTCAAATCCAGGCCGAGCTCAGCCAGTCTTTGCAGGCGTTGCTCTCGGAAAGTGTCCTTTCTCCCTCCTTTCTCTCTCCTTCCCTCTTGTTTCTCAACTCCTTTGCCCCCGTCTTGCATAACATGTTGGGAAATTTGCAGCTGGTTAATTTATGTTGCGTTTCCCCTCGGTTTGTTAATAGCAGCGGCGATGCACAGATATTAAGAGTTGAACACTTTGAAAGGCGGATAAAGTCTTTTCATCTGAGGCATGCACATTTCACACGCATTATCTCCTGCGCACATGCAGAATGTCAGAAACACGGAGCTGAAAACACACGGCGGCTCGCTCCGAGCGCAGGTTCTGCGTGACGGCTAATCCATCTCGGTCCTTTTCAGTCGCGCTCGCTGATTTTTGGGGAGAAGAGACGCTTTGCTGTTAATAGCTTTTGGTGTTTTGTTCACTTGCAGCGTGGAACTGTTAAATTAATTAGCTACCTGGTTTCTGATTCATGCAACAGGAACACATTCTGGTTTTTAGCTACCTGGTTTCTGATTATTGCAACAGGAACACATGCTGGTTTTTTCTTCCCTTTTTTATGAGATTTAAATTGAAACCGGTCATTGAAGATGTTATTTTCTGCTTCTCCAAACCGAACTCAAACAGAGCTCTGGTCATTTCTATCAACCGACTGTCGCCTTAAACGCTTCCGTTCTACTGTTGAGCTCTGATTAGCATGAAGGGGATTTTGATTGGAGTGAAAGGGGGGCAGAGGGAAAGATTGGGACTCATAACAGATGGATATTCGTCTCCAGGGCAGGCTTTTCCTGCTGCTGCTGTCCCCACGGTTGGCTTCATTACCCTGGGCTCCTGGTGCCGCCTCGCTTGCTGGCAGCCTGGCTTTCTTCCTCATTAATTGGGTTTGGTTACATTAAGCCCCCTGGCCAAGGGGCAATCCTGCTGGAGAAATATTCCGTTTTTAGAGCCTCACTCGAAGCCGGCGGAGTTCAAGCGGCTCTGCGGATGGTAATTGGTTATTTATTTAGGCTTCTGCAGGTTGGTCTCCAAAAGAGACGCTACTGCAGGACGATGTTTGCTCTCTTTTGTTGGACACAAACACACCTGGTCCTGGGATGACTGTAGGAATTCAGCAGCCGGCACACCCTTTGCTTCATACGCAAACATTTAGCATTTACGGATGCTTTGAGTCTATTGTCTGTTGAAATAAATGGTCTGCAGAAGGGAGTGGGCGCTGTGATGTCATCCTGAAAAGGTTCTCCTCAAGTGGAATCCGTGTTGCCAGGTTGGGTGGGTTTCCGCCCAACTGGGATGCTTTTGAACATGTTGGACTGGAACAAACTACGATGCCTTATTAGGGCCATTGTAAAGGAAGAAAGGAGGAGTACATTTCTGCCACAACGCTCCGAAAGTTTGAGATTGATCTCAGAAATTTTCTAGACAAACGTGGACATTTCTGAGTTTAAAAAGTTGAAAATTTGCTACAAAAATCTCAAAAATTTTGAGATTAAAGTAAAAAAGTTTCTTTAAAAACTTGTAATGTTCAAGAGTCAAAAATTTTCAAATTTTAGAAAATTTCTAAAATTGATCTCAAAATTTTTGAGTTTTTGGTGGAAATTTACTTTTTTTTTTCTATCTACATTGGCTCTAATACGTCGTCATAAACTCCAACTTTATTGAGTTGCTTTTTTCATTGGAATAACAACACAAGAGTCAACACAAATATTCAAGTAACAGAATGTTTATCTGTGCAACAGTGAGGATTTATTTCCATTAAATAAAGTTTAAATTTGGGTATAAATTATGTTTTGGATGCTGGGAGTTGTTTGAATCTAGGCAGTGATTCCTTCCCTGTTTTCAACCTATTTGTGCAAAATTATTTCTTATTTTTAATTATTATTATTATCTTATTTTTAATTCCATGCTAACATGTTAACATTAACATGTAGACGTGTTGTGGAATTTGGTACGTTTTGGTTCAGTGGAAAAGAAAAAAAGGCGAACCACAAATGAACTTCTGACAGGTCAGATGTTTTAAATGATCTAATCAATCTCTGCTGCATTCAGACTATCACTTCTTAATAATCACAAAATAAACATCAAGCCTGAAAACACAAAACTGTGACGGACTGAATCTTCTGGTCGTTGTGTGAGAAATGTTTGCATGTTTTTTGGTGTTGAATCCTGATACTCTAGTGGAGCTGTTGTCAGTTAGTTGCTATGGCAACGGGTATGAAGAATACCGTTTTTCTGTGTTATTTTCAATCTGTTGTGGCACTAAATGAATAATACCTACATCTCCAGGTTTCATTTCGTTGCCTTTTGAAGGCAAGTGAATGAATCGCCTTTTTGTCCTCCAGCGTTGTGTGCATGTGAGAAATTTCTGGATATTTAATGACGATATCTGGCGCTCCTAACACGGGTTTCATTAGAGGTTGAGATTTGTTCTGTTTTTTTTTGGAGTTGGGCTGGTTTCACTGGAAACTGTCAGTCAGATCTGGCAACCCTGAGTGTGAATTATATCTCACAGCAAACCATTTCAGCTGCTTGCCTCCTTCATTCACATCCCATGCTGGTTTTGCAGTACATCTTTGTCCTGTAGGATTTCGGGGAGTCGCCTGGGTGTGTTTCGGGTGAGAAGGGGTTTTTTTGGAGGGCAGATTTAGCAGCATGGGAACCCAGCGCCGCCACTCGAGCTGCCGACTCCCCAGCTGTTTGTGAAACACCTCACACCGTTTCTACTCTCTTGATTGTAGCCGCCGGCTCCAAGAGTCCTCATTGCATATAAATTACAGAAGTGGGAAGTGATTATTATAAAATTCCCGCTTTCGCCTTTTTCCCCCACTCCACTCTGCAGAAGTGCTATAATTGAGTGGAGTACAAAAGCTGCGCTGTGAGGCGGAAGAAGGAGAGGGATGGTTCAAAAGGCAACATTTAGGAGGGGTGGATGGTTCTGGTGTGACGTATTTCTCATGATCATCAGCCTTTAAAGGGACCAAATAAACGCCCACAGTCTCTGTCCACCCAGGGCTTCCTGCCAGCGCCGGTTCCAGACAATAAATTTCACCTTAAACCACATCTGAAGGCCCAGCCAAGCCTGGATATGATCAGTCTTCTCCGTCTCCGTTCTTCTGCTCTTCCTAAGTAAAGAAGAAGTCCTACACTGCAAAAATGCTAAATCTTACCAAGTATTTTTGGTCTAGTTTCTAGTGAAAATACCTAAGTACACTTGAAATATGACAAAACTAACTTAGAAGTAACTTTTCATCAAGATATAGGAGCTTGTTTCAAGTCAATAACTCCTCCATATTGAGACAGTTCTAGTTCCACTAGCAGATTATTTCACTAACAAGACATTTTTTGAAAGTTAGAAGTGAAAAAAATCTGCCAGTATTACTAGTACATTTTCGTCAATATTAAGGAAAGGGACAAAACAAGTTCACATATTGTGAAAAGCTGCTTTTCAGTTAGTCTTGTCTTATTTAAAGTGTACTAAGATATTTGCAGTAGACACTAGACGAAAATAGTTTGGTAGCTTTTGTGTTTTTGCAGTGTAAGCCTATTATTTGTCCCGTGAAACGGAAAGAGACTTTCAGTATGGCTGCCCTCCACTGGAGCTTTTGGAGTCACGGTGGGAACGAGATGAAACAAACTCTGTCTTTAATTAGTTTGCATTTGAAACCAGTTTTTTTCTCTTTCTGTTCCTAATTTTAGTTCATTTTAAAAAAAATCTGAGGCCCATTCAGGAAGCTGATGTGTGTTGCTACATAAACATTTCCAGGTTCATATCTTTCTGTATCTTTTCACTGTTAATAACAATGGTTGCATAATAAAAATAATACAATAAGACCACAGTAGTCCTTAGGAGGGAACTCTATCTACCTACACACAAAGCCAAGTTGGTGAGACAGCAAGTCCAAACAGAAAACTTTTGGCGTCCTGCTGTCTAAAAATTCCTCTTTGGGAATCCATGGCATCCCCAGATAAAAGGGAAATTCTGCGACTGTCCTGAAATTCCCTTCCAGTGGGAAATCTCTGAAAACTTTCCAAAAGGAGGCAACAGTTGTAGAGTTTTCATCCAACTGTCATGTGAATTTAGATCAAACTTTTAAAATGTAGCAAAACAGAAAATGCAAATTGTGCATCTAAAGGTTTGTGTTTAATCAACCAGGCTAGTGTAATGTTGTCAGCGTTGGCGGTACGCACAGCTGTAATAGGCAGGAAGTAAGAAGATGCAAACTAGCATGGAAACAGAAATAAGGCGTTTTTTAGAAAGCTGTAATTGTTTTGTCTTTTACCTGGTGTTGGTGATGTTATAAAGTGTCTGGAGAGGTAGAGAAAGAAATGAGTCTAACAACAGAAACGACTGATTAGTAATGTGAGGTACAAGTTTGCTACGTCAGAACTTATTCGACAAGTGTTTCCATCTCGCCTCTTGCAAATTAACTCTAAAAACCACCGGAGGCGAATATAAAAACATTTCTGAGAAGTAAATGAAGTTCATTTTAAATGTTGATGTTTCCATAAACCTTTTGAAATGTGATACTTCCAGGTGCAAATAAAAACAATGTTGATGGAAACTAGAGCTGGAAATAAATAAATAACACTGTATATAGCAATGGACACATGATCAATACCAATAAATAATACATCTGATAAAATATTCAATTTTATTACCTTCCCAAAATAATGGCAAAAGGCATTTTTCCAAAAGTATTTTTTTGGTCATTATTTTAGGAATAAAATATTCACCTCACTCCGATCCAGAACCGCACAGCATTCTGGGAGATGTAGGCAGAGGAAAGACTCACACGGCTAGCTAAGCTAGGTTGGTAGCTTCAACTAACCCGCTCGCTCTTTGGTTGCCTAGCAACAGCCTGCTGAGTAACTTGCCGTAACTGCTTAAAAGTAACAATTAATGACATGGAGTAAAAACTGTGGATAAAAGGGGAAAGGTCACGCCACCAGTTTGACTATTTCAGATATTTAAACATTAAAACTAATCAATAAATACCGATATTGACTAATATGAAACCTTTGTATCGTGATACGTTTTCCAGCCATATTGTGCAGCTCCAAAGGAAACACGGTTTCCATTAGGATTCTACCTCCATGGTCCCGATCTGGATCCGATTCAGGGTCCAGAGAGCTCCTGCTTCCCATCCCGTTGGATAAAACGTAGGACGAAGTCGAAAATGAACTCGTCCCCGTCTTTGGATTATTTATCTTAAGCTGTCCCGTTATTGATGACTCTTCTTTCCTCCATAAAGAAATGTTGGTGTCGTTCAGCCAAAAAGCCATTTATTCTGTATTGGTCACAGGTCTGCAGCTCTTCCATGGTGGATTTGCATTTCTTTCTCCCTGAATGGAAGCTGTTTATTGGGAACTTGATGAAAAATGGGATTTGACAGCTGGAACTGGGAGAAGCTGAGGAGCTGCTCCTCCAGAGTTGGTCACTTCCAGGAGCTTTTTCTCCTCTACAAGTTGAGAGACTTTCAGGTTCTTATCTCATTCCCACAGGAGAACAAATGGGAGTGGAGAGGATTAAAATAATACGGGCGAGAAAGCTGTAATTTAGCCTCCAGTGTGGGCATGTCCTGCTCTCTTTGGCCTGGTTAGTCCCTCCCTTCAGGTTTAACAGCCTCATTAAGAAGCCTGTCCCTCTTTGGAGACACTCCCACCTTCCTGGATTATCCCATCACCTTTGACCCTTTGTGACTGGAGGTCAAAGAAGCTGTTTCACCTGAGCTGAAGCTCAGTGCTGGTAGTTTTTGTTTTCCCTGAAACAGGCCACACATCAGAGAGTCCACTGCGTCCCGTGTTTGATGGAGCGCCGCGAGGCTTAAAGCCGAGCTGGAAAGACGAGGAGCTAAATTGGCAGAAGGGATTGGAGCCTCGGCCTGATTAGGGAGCCGGGGTAAATGATGCCTCGTGTGGTCGGGGGACGCTTTCGTTTCATGGTTAGGACGTTCCCAAAGGGTGCTGGGAAGGGGAGGGGGTCTTAAACCGAAGCTGGTGCCAGCCTGAGAGAGGATCGCAGAAACTCAGACATTCCAGGCATCCCGTGTTGGAGAGGTTTTATGAAGTGTGTGTGTGGGGGTGTGTGTGTGTGTGTGAGTATGATGAGGGAACCGGTCACTGCTTGGCACTGCAGGAATGTAACTTTAGCACACCAGTCATTAGACAACAATAAAAGCAGTTTGTTATATTGTCTCTTTAAGAGAATTACTTTATTTAAAGGCTCAGTAAATTGCAAAAACACCAAAATACACAGAAACAGTGGTGGGCACACTTCTGCTAAAGCACAAATTTTTTTGTTGAGCACTTTTGCTTATTTTAAAAACATTTAGCGCAATGTTTAGCTGGTTAAGTGGCTTCCTGAATAAACAGAAGCACATATTTTTGCTGGCAGTTCAAAAGATGTTCCAGACAAGGAAAAAGTGAGAAAAATGATCTTTGTTAAATAAAGTACTGGACACACTTCAGCAAACACGCTAACAGTGAAGCAAATTTACGTTTAGCACTTGATTATCGACTAAAGAATCATTGAAATAGTTAATGTTTATAGTCATGCTCTTAGTTTGAAGACTGTGCAGCAGCTCCATATCCTCTTCTTTTGTTCTCTTTCTTTATTCAACAATCATTTTATTTCAATATAAGAGGACTATAGAAAATATAAATTATGTCAAAATTAAATTGTTACTGGAGGGTTGTAGTTTTACAAGGGCAGGAATAACATGAATTGAAGTCAATGCTTTAGCATTAGCTTCTGTTAAATACCATGTTGATTTAGTCCTTTAGCGTTAGCAGAACTAATGTTCATGATTAGTGCTTTATGCCACTGCACTAAGATAATAAACAGCAGAGCCTGTTGGACTGATTCATGCTGTAGCCTCTGTCTCTTCTTGTTTTGATCCTACGACCTTTGACCTGTTATTCCCAATCACATAGCAACCTTTTAGCATAGCAACGTTTCCATTTAAAGCACTGATTTTTCTTTTATTAAAATCAGAAAGTGCATCAAAGTTCATCCATGTTGTGCTTAAGAACCGGAAATGGTGGCGGTTCTTCATCTTGATTGATAGAACCGTCTGGAAGTGCGGTGCTGGTAAAACCGAATCGGTGCGGTGGCCGCCGCGTCTCGTCCAGGCGCGCCCCAACGTGTCCCGCATTTAGCCGTACTTCCTGTGGAGGTTTGGACTGCAGCTCGGCTCAGATGGCGAACAGTACATTTAGCATGGCAGAGTGTTTCCATGTGTGCGCTGCAGCTGAAGCAGATGAAGCGGTTAGCCGGTGTGGGTCGGACCGGGTTTGGACCGGTTCTCTCTGAGGTCGTCTCTGTGAGTCAGCTGGGGATGAAGGTTTAGTCAGGCCGCGGTTGCGTGATCACCCTTCTCCTAAAAGCTGCTGCAGATATTTTCTGCTTTCTCTCGTCAGCCCCCCCGCCCTCCTGTTCCTCCTCATCCTCCGGCTCTGGTTCTGTAATGAACTCCCCTTATTCACCAGCTAATGACTGCCTTTGATCTGCAGCCTCAGACCTCTGCTCCAGCTCTACCTCTCTGATTTCTCTCCCTCTCCTCTGCTGAACACGCTGCTGCTTTTCGCTCCTCCCGTTTGCATCCTTTGACTCGTTTTCCCGGCCTCCCTGCAGGGACTCGGGGTTTCAGTCCCGCTGACCTAGGCTAAACAAAGTTTGGAGTTACCAGGCTTCAAGACGAGAAATTTACCAAATTATTTCGTCTTCCTGAACAAAACTTTAGAGACCGGAACCTGCAGCTGCGTGGCGTTATCCGTGCGCCACGCAGCGGCAA
Organism: Brachyrhaphis roseni; assembly: GCA_903066815.1. Lineage (NCBI taxonomy): Eukaryota > Metazoa > Chordata > Actinopteri > Cyprinodontiformes > Poeciliidae > Brachyrhaphis > Brachyrhaphis roseni. The sequence continues at coordinate 84,130 of CAEFZY010060897.1, forward strand.
ACTGAGTCATGTTGCAAATAAAGTAAAGCAGATGAGTCTAATGGTTCTCACATCCTGATTTTTGTCTCCTCAGTCCAACAAAGTCCCAGTGGTGCAGCCGTCCCACGCCGTCCACCCGCTCACGCCGCTCATCACGTACAGCGACGAGCACTTCGCCCCGGGGTCCCACTCCGGCCATCACCCCCAGGATGGAGGCAACAAACAAGGTAGCGACACGCTGACAGCAACAGGACGGTGATGAACATGTTGGGAGGAACGTTAAACGGGCTGCGGTTCAGTTTAAGACTTAATTGTAGTCATGGGGCGATGAAACGTTTACTGAGGTCTCTAAAAGTTTCTCTCATCGTTTAAAGTGTTTCTAAGGGCGCAGAGTCGGTAGAGGAAGTCTTACAGCACAGTGCTGCCCCTCCCCCACCTGATGCTGCGCACTTTTTCCTTGCTTTTGTGTAGCAAACCTGTAGTATTCAAGGGGTTCTGGACCACAAGAACCGGGAAATACTTGAAACACCCTTTAAAAACGGTTCAAAAAGTTCAAACACCAAAAAATATGCATCCAATGCAGTTTATTTACATAGCAGCAGTTCACAACAAAATGTCATCTCAAGTCATTTCAATTCAATCACAGTTGATGCACACTGAACAGGAACTAAACCGAAACAAACACGTTAGCCCAGCGCTAGCGGGAGAAATGGATCGTGGACAAATGAGAAAATCTGACACTTTTCGATTTAGGTTTACATTTTATGAAGAAGGAAGTTGTGCTCAGTGTCGGATTCAGAGAAGAAAGTGAGCTAACAGTTTATTATCCCACTGCACTGAGATAATAAACAGCAGGACCTGCTGGACTGATATTGTCCATCTCTGCCCACCAAAACTATGTTGTTTCCTTCAGAGGTTCTTGGTGCAGCGCCCCCAGAGGCGAGGAGGGGAACAGGTTGCTCAACGGGTTTGGTTGGTTTGACTCCGTGCAGTGAGAAAGAGAACCAAACCAGCTGAAAATGTAACAATGATGCATTTTTTGTCATCAAAATAAAGTCAGGTGTGAAAACAACCCAAAGGTTCAAGCATGTAGGATTAAAATATAAGAAGCGGGTAAACAGGAAGATAGAAGAGAGTAGCTTGGACCCAACTGATTCACTCATCACTGTGTTAAAACATATTTACAATATGGTTCTTATAGATTAAAACAAGACGATAGACGACTTGTCATGCAATTATAAATTTGTAAAACAGCTAAAAAAGTTCTCGGTTTGCTCAGGCCTTAAAATAAATCCAAGTTGCCGTCCGATGACAAACGAGCAGCCTTTGATGAAAGACTTCGAGCTCTGGAAGAAAATAAAGCGCTAGCTAAAAATACTGCAGCGACACATTGTTGAACCCAATTTTTATTTAACTTATGCAACGCTTGAGTGTTTTTCTTCTTCTTCTGACTGTCGCTGCTGTCAGGAATGAGTAGAGACGCTTCGACCCGAAGGTGTCACGGTGAAGCAGGATCTGGTTTGAAGCCGCTGGTCGGCCGGCCGCTCCCTCGGCTCGGTTCGGCTCGGCTCAGCTCGCAGGAATAAGATCAAGCTGCAGCTCTGACAGTTTGGACGAGGCGCCGCGGCCCCGCACAGCTGGAGGCCTTGGCAGCTTCTCCATGATGCTGAGGGAAGATAAAAAACGGCGTTTCGTCCTCCACCTTTTCGCTTTCTTCTCCTGCGATGATGAAGATGATGAAGACGGGACCGGCTATAAATAACGCTGTGGAGCGGAGTTGTGAGGAAGCTGTGCTCCACATACGCCTTGCGTCTGCCAACATGCGCTGTGATGTCGAAGCATGAAAGAACAAACAGGAAACAAATAAAGAAAAAACTAGATTTCAGAGAAAAGGTTTTTACTTTTCACATCAATTCCTGACAAGAAAGAGAGAAAAAAAATCCCCAGAGGGACGTTTTTTTTTTTTTTTCCCTGCATTTGATCTGCGGTTTCACAACCCAACAGAAATCCACGTCCAACCAATCTGGCTGCAGAATTAGCTGTAAATGATTTCCCCAGGCGTATTCATGTGTATCGGTGGTGCTAAGCTGAAGATGCTTAAAACCAAATCTCTCTTTTTAAATTTCTTTTTTTTTAGCTGTCCCTCTTGCTCTTTCTCTCCCTCTCGAATCGACCAAAAGCTGCTCTGCCTCCTTCGGAGGGCTCAGACTTTGATCTGCTCGTTAATTATGAAAAACAATCATGGATTTTCTCATTATGAGCTCTAATATGCGCGGGGCTGCTGCGTGGGATGGAAGGTCGAGCGGAGGGAGGGGGCAGAGGAGAAGCATGTTGAATTAAAAAAATGAAGACGGGAACCAGATTTAGACGGATCCGCGGCGTCCAGTGGGAATGTCTGCTGGATTTCAGTGGGAACGAGAGGAAAACAAAGGTTTTCTACAGGTGAGAGGGACGAGGCTAGCGCTCACAGGAGTGTGAGGTAGCGGATTAGCCACTGCAGATGGGAGCCTCCCACTCGGCCTTCCTCTCTGAGGAAGAGGATGGAAGCCACTGCAAACCTAGGCTGGGAGTGATAGAGGAGGAAATGCATTTGACCTTTTTTCCCTTTCATGTCACTGGATTACACTCTGCAAAAGGCTTCCCATATTATTAATTAATAATTTAATAATAATTTATTTTCCTTCCAAGTCACCAGGCTTCCATGTTGTCTTCTTGATCAAAAGCTCTCCAGACATCCTGGAGATCTTTCAGTTTCTCTTTGCGTTGATCTATCGATATCTGAAGTGCATGACTGCAAAATGCATAAAAGTAAAATGTCTGGAATCCACTTCTATTCCCCACCTTTTACTCTGATACCCTTGAATAAAATCCAGTGTTACTAGCTGAATTCAGGAGTTGTGATTCAGCTGCTGTGATTCTCTTATGCACTGCACGAACGATCCAAGCCCTTTGAGCAATCTGTTCCCCTCCTCGCTTGTGGTGACTTTGCAGTAAGAACCACTGAAGGAAACGACACAAAAACCTCTGAAGAAGAGCCCGAACGCTCCTTCTTCAGAAAAACAAAAATGGAGTAGCGTCAGATTTGAGCGGTTGCAGGATTTCTGTTTTCTCTCTAGCAAAAGACCACAAGCCATTTCTCTTGCTAGCACTACACTCGCACATTTGTTTTGGTTCTATTTACCCAAAATGTCCTGTGCTCTAACCTGCCTGCTGATGCCCTTGTTGCCAAGGAAATGAGTATAAAGGACCTTGACAGCAGAACTTCTTGATTTTGCTGCTTCATGCAATGAAACCGCCTCTCATCCGGAGACACATGATTTACACTGCATGCGTCTCCGTTGTGCTGCGCACTTCACCGGCGGAGTGGAGTCGTTCCTGATCAACCTGATTTAGAGCTCGGATATCGATGCGTCAGAAACTGCTAAACTTCCAAGCCAAAGTTGACAGTTCCTCAAGTTCATTGAAAAGCAACTGAACAACGTGTCACCGGATCTTATCATACTGCATTTAGCAATTTCTAGTTAATGCAACAGACTATCTTATATAGTTTTTTTTCCTCTACATGATGCATTTTTTGAGTAATATATATTTTACTCCAGAGTTACATATAGTCTGGAAAAATACTGCACATGAAATATTTGGAAGTTTGATCTTGTTACATGAGAAAATATGAAAACTTTTGAGTGTCTAAGGTTGGAATACTTCTTGCATGAAGGCATGTTGTGGAATCTTTCTAAATAAAACAAAAAATTTAAAATGTCTGACCTAAAACATGATTTCAAGTAGATATCCAAAATATAAATGTCAACAATAATTAAAAATACAAAAACCCATCAAATGACAATCAGCCAAAGTCCAGATTTCTCAGAAAACCTGGAGAAATGTTTATTAAAGATTTAAGGTAAGTCTGGCTGCTTGGGAGGAAACGTAATGAAGGGAGGGATGGGTTGAAAGTAGCGGGAAGTAAAGCAGATGTTTGTCCTCCTGCCGTTCTGTTTTTACTACATTGTGTCACTAAAATAAACCTCTTGACCTTGAAGCTCGGTGGGAGCTGCAGATTGAGGAGCTTAGCAGGGAAAAAGCTTCAGCTATCCAGCTTAAGGAATCAGAAACACTGAAAGGGATCCGGCTCTGCACACATCCTTTCTGTCTGGATTAGTAATGTGAGGTCAGAAGTCATTTTCAGACCTAACTATAAGAACTTTTTACTCTTTAAACCACATTCAATGTGAATCTCAGTGAAACCTGACTAAAGTTTCGTAAAGTCCAGGACTTTAAAGAACATCGTTGTTGGATTGGAAGAGTTTCTAAAATAAAATGATCTCCAAGGCTGTCCAAGACCAGGCTGAAAAGATTTGGCTCATTATTTTACACGTTAGAACTGGATCAGACTCTCCAGTCCCAGTACTGGACTGGTTTGAGTCTGACTAAAGGAGAGGGACTTCTTTGTTTCCACTTCTCATTGGAACAGTCAGAAATCACCTGTGGGGTTCCTCAAGGTTTAATCCTACGACCCCTCTTATTTAATATCTACATGCTCCCACTGGCTCAGTTTAAATAAGATTATCACATTGATTATTCTCACAGTGTCTTCACAGGTCTGCCTAAAAACTCAATCAGATCCAGAACGATGCTGCCAGTGTTCTGACTAAAACCAGGAAGATAGAGCACATCATCCTGGTTCTAAAGTCCCTACTCTGAGAGAATAGACCTTAAAATATTATTGGTAGTTTATAAATCGCTAAATGGCTTAGCACCACAATACATTAAAGATCTGCAGTTGTTGTATCATCCAGACCCCTCAGGTCTTCTGGTTCTGCTCTGCATCCCCAGAACCAGGACCAAACACGGATAATCAGCATTCAGCTTCTATGCACCACAAATCTGGAACAAACTTCCAGAACAAAACAACCGAAACACTGAGTTCGTCTAAAGCAAGGCTAAAAGTTTAGAGCTGTCTTTGATTGGTAGTAACTGGAACATTGATCAACATATTTGATCATTTTGATGATGGCATTAGACAAAATGTAAGGTTTTCTATTTGTTTTCATGACTATATTATGTTTTAAAGGTGTAAAGCACCTTGAATAGCTGCTGAAATGTGCTATACAAATAAAATTTGATTGATTGATCGATTGATTAGACTTGACCTGGTCTTGTTTATGACTGTATGCTCTGTATCTGAACATGGTTTCTGTTTGCAGGGATGCCCAGGCATCATCCTGGACCAGACATGCCCAACTTCTACTCCCTGTCTCCTGGTGGAGTGGGACAGATCACACCCCCTCTGGGCTGGTGAGTCACACACGGCGGCTCTGGGTGATAAATCTGACGCAGAGCAGCCGCTGGTTCTGGTGAGCAGAGCCGGTCTGCAGCTGCAGCAGGGAGGTCTGCGTCTGGCTGGTTCTGCAGCGCTGCTGTGGCTCCGACCGCACCGCACATCCAGCTTCCCCCCCAAGCTGCTGCATCTCCTTAACCTCCATCAAAGCTTCTGAAGCTCTCTTCAACACTCTCTCTGTGATTGAGAAATAAGTTTCCAGCCTGCGTTTTGTTTTGCTCTGTTTCTTCATCTTTTCTTCAGTTCCCGTCAGGCTGAGTGAAGCCATGTGCAAAGCAACACACAAATGTGTTAAACCAGTCATTCATCCTCTCTTCCCTGAAAATCTGATTACCTCCAGCTTTTGGCTCCATTTTTAGTGTCACTTCTGAAGACGAAAACCAATTTTGCCAACTGTCTTGAACAATTAAAGGATTTTTAAACCATTGTTACATTTCTGCAACCACTGCTTGGCACCCAGTAAGATTTTGTGTTTGTGTTGTGGTTCCAAAGTATTTTTGTTTAGTTTATAGTCCAAATATCTTGGTACTCTTAAAATAAGACAAAACTACCTTACAAGTAGCTTTTCAGAGCTGTAGGAGCTTGTTTAAGTCAATTTCTTATTATTGATGAAAAAGAACTGGCAGATTATTTCACTTATAACATGGGGAAAATCTCTTGTTATGAGTGAAATAATCTGCTAGTGAAATTAGTACTTTTTCATCAATGTTAAGGTAGACAAAAGCAAAAAAAAAAGTACTTAAAAAGTTAGTTTTGCTAATGCTAATCGCTACACCATTGTATTTTGTTAAAGTTAATGCTAAATTGCTAATTTCAAACATGTTGATATCCACCATGTGTCAAAGACGCAATAGTTGCTGCAACAGTCGCCCTCTGCAATGTCGGATGGTTTTTATTCTGTGTTACTCTTGGTTTCAGTTGTTGAGCGTTGCTAACTTTGTTGCTATTTATTGAAAGTTAATGCTAGAATGCTAACCTATATTCAGATTATATCTGCCATTGAAAGACTAAAATCCTCCAGCACCAATTTAATTTTGACATAATTTACAAGTTCTATAAAGCGTTTAGGTTTTTACTTATGTCTATATTTTGCTCTCTGCATTATTTTGTTCCTATATGTTTCTTGTTTTAAATAAAGTTATTGGAGGGAAAAAGGATAGACCAGGAGGGGAAGTACTTTCACTTCAAAATAAGAGCATAAATATAAATGTCTAACAACTTGAGTTCTTAATAGTCGATAACCAAAACTTCACCACAGATGTTGAACATTGTTCAACTGAAAGTTTACAAAATAGAGAAGTAAATTAGAATTTATCTCTAAGAAATAGAGGAAGTTAAGGGCGCTAAACGCTTTCAAATGAAAAATTAGCTCTGCTATTAGCCATTAGCAAGTATTCTAATGGCTAATATTTCTGTCCGTTTTTTTGACGTCTTGACTTGTAAGTAAAAATATGTTTGCTTGTGTTGATTAAGAAGCCAGCTGAGCAACTGAACATTGTGTTTCTATCAAACTGCCTGTAGTTTCATACATAATGTTGAAATATATTCTCAATTAAACTAAATATGCTTCAAACTCAACAATAAAGTGAATCAAAAACAAAATGGTTTACAAGTTACTTTTTGTTCTGCTCATTTAGCTTTATTATATAGTTAGATATTATAAAACACCAAACCATCCTTAAAATTCTGAATGTTTTAAATTTGTAGCCAGAATTTCAGACGGTCTAATAAAGTAAAAGTGAAATATGTGTTTGTCTTAATTTCTTCCTGCAGGTTCTCTCACCACATGGTGCCCGGCCCCCCAGGCCCTCACGCAACAGGCATCCCTCATCCAGCCATCGTCAACCCGCAGGTCAAACAGGAGCCGCCACATGAAAGTGACATCATGCACATGTAGGTCCACTTCAGACTGCTGGGTTTCTTTGTCTGCAGCAGCCATGTCAAACTCATTTTAATTTTGTTTGGGCCATTATAAATGTTCTCAAAGGGCCTTTTGTGCTAAAATGTATTGATAAAATCCATTAATAAAAATAATACTCAACATCTTTTCACATTGATCGCTTCCACCAGGATTTTGTGAGTTTTTGATTTTTTTTTTTCTCTTTTTGCAATCAAAATCACAGATTTATAGATATTTGCAAAGAATTTTGCAATTTTTACGCTACTGCATGATCACGGACTGCAACTTATATCAAGTAAAACTGAGGCAGTAGAAGAAATACGTCCACCTGCAGGGGGGAGTTAGCATCACTTAAACCCACTGTGTTTGGGCATTTTTGCATGAAATTTGCAATAAACTCGCAATTATGTATTAGTATGGAAAAATGTGTGAATTTCTGCTATGGCGGACCAGATTTGGGCCCTGGGCCTCGAGTTTGACACGTGTTTTACGGTATTCCATTGGTACCATGGGAATTGTCAGAGTGGGAGAAAAGCACTGCATGCTCACTGGGGGGATTTCAGCATTTGGTTTTAAGTACTTTCCAATGTTCTGTGGACAAAGTTTGGTTGCCATTAATGATGAAGTAATCTCTTCGCATGAAGGGCTGCGAGTGTGCAACTGCACATGATTAAAGAGGCAGGGGCCCATGGCGTGGCAGCGCTTCTCACGCTGCCCCGCCATTGGCCGGGAGAAACCAGTCGCCATCGTGGCACCGCAATTTCCTCCTTGTGCCGCTCCGCTCCTTTTCATTTGCTCATTCTCCAACCATTTTCTTTGATTTTCTTCACCTCGGTCCACGGCGTCTGCAGGAAGTCCCAGCACGAACAGAGAAAGGAGCAGGAGCCGAAAAGGCCGCACATCAAGAAGCCGCTAAACGCCTTCATGCTCTACATGAAAGAGATGCGCGCTAACGTGGTCGCCGAATGCACGCTGAAGGAGAGCGCCGCCATCAATCAGATCCTGGGACGAAGGGTACGTCACGCATCCCACTCATTCTCTCTGCAGTTGATGTTTTTTTTGTTTTTTACAACTCAAATCGTCTAAAGATCACAGTTTAGGACCCTGGAATTACAAAGACTTCCATCTGCATCACCGCAGCCTGCTGAGGTTTTGCGATGATTGCCTGAGCCAATTACTGAAGATTCAGTCCTGTGTCAGATTGTGCGCCATAAAATCTGCCTTGATGATGACTCAGTTGGAAATGTGAAAAATCTGGATCCGCGTTGAAAGCCCTAATGATCCGGCAGCTCGAATCACACGATAATTGCTCGCCGACGCAGTTTCAATAAACAGTGATTGTTAATTAGTCTGCGTTCACACTGCAGCCTGAAGTGACCCGATTCCGATTATTTGTCAAATCCAATTTTTTTGCTGTAGCTGTTCACACTTACAAATATATGTGACCTGTATGTGTTCTGCAGTGTGAACCGGCCAACGACCTGAAAGTGTCGCGCATGCGCAGTAGAGGTCGCAATAACTTCAGCGTTCTCATTGTTTTGCCAACCGCCATAAAAAGAGAAAGTGCTCGATGTTTGTGAAAGTAAACATGGATGCTAACAGTGGAGCATAGCTTACACTTTTGAAGTCGTTGTCCGACTGGAGCAGCATATTAACAACTTCATGCTCATTATAGTCATCATGGTTGTTGTTCTTCTTCCCACTTGCAAATATCAGGACGCAGAATAGAGACATTTGTCGAGAATCAGTGACGTTCAAGTCAGATGAATGCGACCTGGACGTTCGGTCACATTTGAATCGGATACCAAGAGGCCTGGGTCGCATTCTTATCTGAATACATGTTTTTTTATTCATCTTAAATCGACCATATTCAGATTAGTAACTCAAGACTTTGCTACATGTGAAAACCGTCATGTGATGATGCTCTGCGAATAAAGCCAATGACTTCCGTTTTCCAAACATATTCTCTTCTGGAAATTGTAAAGTGAGAGATCCAAGGCAGGTTGTTCTGATTTTCACAAATCAGGAAATTTCTGGAAAAAACTAAACTTTTTGACTAGACTTGTCTCTATCTGCAGTGAAAATGATTAAAACAAGCAGAATTGTTAAAAACAAACTTACCACACATCATTGTTTATTTATTTGTTTTCAAATCTGCAGCAACATTTAGACGATTAATGGATTCTTTTGACCAAACTCTGAAGACTCAACTGTATGATAACAATTAACTGTTCTGTATTTGTTCCCCCTCTAATCTTTGTACTGAAACAGTGGCATGCTTTATCTCGGGAAGAGCAAGCTAAGTATTATGAGTTAGCCCGCAAGGAGCGGCAGCTCCACATGCAGCTCTACCCCGGCTGGTCCGCTCGAGACAACTATGTAAGTATCAACAGAACAGATCGGCAGCGGTGCGCGTGCTTGCATTCATGTTGTTTCTGTGTCTGTTGTGTGATTTAGTCTTTTAAAGGCGCACATTAATTCACAGGAGCCGTCTGTCTCCGTGTTAATGGGGCCCGCATGCAGAGCCTTTGTTTCTGCATAAGGTGTAATTCATAACACTGTTATGGTGCCATCCACACAGAGATGGATGTTAGGATCACGGCGATTATTATTGTCACTGAGAGTGAAACTCGCCTTGTAATGGTGATGCTGGTCTTTGATGTGCCGCATCGGCGTAGAGCTTCAGATGTAGAAGCAGCTGTCGGAGCGAGCCGAGGAGGCCGGATTGTTCCTCCCAGAGTTCACCTCTGCTCCCCCCAGCTGTGCATTTTGTTTCTGAATGCGCCGCAATCAGAAAGGTTTAGGACGTACAGAGGTTTTTAGAATATTCTCCTATTCAGAAGTACAGCAGCCGAGAGGAACAAATGTGCAGCAAAACGCGGCAAACTCATGAATGATGCAAACTCTTAAACGCACAAATACAAAAAAGTAAATCCAATGGAAAAATGCTGCAAACAAAAAGACAATGCTGCAAATAGCTCCACAAAAACACAGGTCCTCCAGACCACGAGGTGTTACTCTGTTCCATGTGTATTTCTGTTTTTTGGAGTTTGTGTCATTCAAGTGTTTTGCAGAGTGTTTACACCTGTATTCTGTGCGTCTGCACCTGTCAGCAACAGTTCAGAAGGATTGAGGAGTTTGTTGTCTTCAGGCAGCCAAACCTTTTGATCAATAGCTCTCCAAGGTTTGAGAAGGTCTGCTAACAGTTTTCTTTGGACTTATGCTGCTTTTTAGACATTTCGAGACAAGTGGAGCACATAAAAAGGAGCAGGGATGGGCACCAACAAATTAGATTACACTATGATCTGGTATGGTGCATCAAATGGCTTTTATATTGGAGCGGCTTATTGTCCCTTTTAAATAAAGTGTAGTATATTAACTAAACAGTTGTTCTAACAACAATCATTAGTTCTGGTCATGCTAAAGCGCTTACAACTTAAATTGAAATTGCATGTGCTCTTGAAAGACTCCAACCTTCGAGCAACAATTTAACTTTGATATTATAATTTAAATTTTCTATAATGTGCTTAAATATTGTGTGCATATGTTTATATCGTTCTCTACTTCCCAGTTTTATTATTTTCCTGAAATAAAGTTATTGGTGGAAAAAAAGAGACAACTCACAAAGATAGGGAATGAAACTGCTGAGTTAGTAGTCTTCACCCCCTTCAAAATAAGAGCATGACTATAAAGGTCTAACTACTTGAAGAAAAAACACATAAAATTAGCTGCACTTTTAGGATATCATCTGAAGTGTGTCCTGCATTAGATGACCTGAACATTTTGCGCTCTTCATTCCAGATGTTTCATACAAAATGTTGAAACATATGCTGAATTGAGGAAAGCAGAGGAAGCTGAGTGTTTTCAAAGTTAGCATCAAATGCTAAAGCAAAAGTTATCTATTAGTTTAGTGGTTTAGCGAAAAGAAGTGTTTCTTTAAAAATGGAGTGCTGAACACTGGAGTAAGAAGCAGCCCAAGTCCAAAGAAAACCTTTGAAAAAGACTTTCAGAAATCCTGGAGAACAATTATTCAAGAAAACCTGGCAGCTTGGAGTCAAACAGCATTGAGTTTAAATGTGTTTTCAAACTTTAGCACTCTAGGAGTGTGTATCCAAAGCTGTCCTCGTGGGTGTGTTTGTGTGTGTGAATGTGATGTGTGATATTTTTCTGAGAGAGAGCACCAGCTTTTATTAAAAGTGTGGCTCCGGCACTCACCTTCACTCCACCACCAAAGTGCTTTGTGGTGTTTACCTGCCTCCCCTCGGACATCGACAGCAGCCCCTGCTTTGTGCCGCCGCCGCTCCGCTGCCGACCCGCTGCTCTGAGAGCGACTCAACCGCAGCATCAGCTGCTGCTCTAGCTTTCCTAGGAGAAGTCGATCGTCTTGCTGTTAGTCACGTCAGAGAGATAAGAGCATGACTCATTCTTTGCCTGAATCACCAGCTGTTGACTGGAAGCATGTCTTGCCTGGAAACCCCACACAGTTCAGGCGTGCTGCACCTCTCTCATCCCTCTTTTCACCCACACTCGCGCGGTCTGTCCTCCTCGACGCCTGCCGCAGCGGCAGAAGGCAGATTAGCTCATGAATAAGTGGATTAGCAGACTTTGCAGCTGGAAACCAAAGTGCTGCGCATATTTGAGTAGAACGACTCCTCTCTGCTATCTATACCTTTAGTCCCCCCCCTTTGGGGATTTAGCTGAAGCTATAAATCCTCACATGTCCTTACAGGAAGGAGAGAGCTGCTTTCTGCAGAGGACACTGCTCCAGTTTTAGAGAATATTTTAATTGCTCTTATTGTTTCTCATCTTCACGACTTCAGATGTAGACAGGACAGTTTAATATGCACTGCAAAAACTCACACCAGCTGCGTTGTCATTAACCATAAAATGGAGCAACTTGAAATAAATTGGCTCAATGGAAACGTAGGAAAACATGTTTTTCGATCAGGTTTTTTCAGGCATATCAAAGCACGTTTTAGCATCACACGAGTCATGTGATCCACAGCCAGATGTTAGTACTGACGGAAACAACACAGAAGACAACAGGAAGTAGTAGGAGGATGATGGTTTGTTTGGAGGTTTTCAGTCAAAGTGCAGCTCACATTTCAGTTCATGAAAAGTTATGTATCATTCCAGCGTGAAGAATCCATAACTCATCTGTAAAATCGCCAAATACATCACCTCCAAAACGCTGCATACGTAGCCACTCGCAGTAGGCGGGGCTTGTTACTGAATAAGACGCCAACGTCTCCTCTGATTGGCTGATAGATGACGAGTGCTAGCGCCACGGCTCAATTATGAATACGTCTCATTTACCTGTTTACAACAAGCTTATTCACGCGTAATTTTTATTTAATTTCTTATTTAATGGAAACAGTAATTGCAAAAATGTGTTCTTTTGACATTAGCAGAATATAGACAAAGACTTGGGAACAGCTACTCTTACCAAGTATTTTTAGTTTCAGCTGTAAATATCTTTTACACGGCCGTCCAAACAGCAGTAACTTGGAGCTACTTGCTAGCCAAGAGACAATGCTCTCACAATGCTGCAAAACGTGAAGAAACATCGACTTTTAGAATTTTTTTTTCTCTTTTATTCACAATTTAATAATTATTGCATTTGTGTAGCATAACTGCTGCCTCTGGTTTTAGCTGGTGATGAATTCTTGGCTGCTGGACGGTTCCTTCTGCCTCTTTCCTGTCACAAACGTTTCCATGGGTGTTTGCTACGCTAGCTTGAGGAGCAAAACAGCTTAAATTTGACTGGCAGCCATTCAGAAAGGACGGGTGTACCAGATGAATCAGCCTGATTTATATTGGCCAAAATCTGAGTCGGCAGTTCCAACTTCTTAAAGATCGTCTATCGTCCAGGAAACTGCAATCGAAGCACTGCTATCAGAAAGACGAACATGACAAATAACCTTTCAATAACTTAAACTAAAATGTTATAAGTGACAGATCAGATTTTATGATAAAAAAATATATGCAATTGAAAATTTCGTTAAAAAAATTATTTTTTTATAACTAACTTTCTGCCCACTTTAGAAAACGCTGTCTTAGTAGAGTCAAAATAAGACCCAACTAACTTACGAGTTGCTTGTCTGCAAGTCAGATTTTTAATATTGATGAAAAAGTTTGAGTTTCACTGGAAGATTATTTCACTTAAAACAAGGGAAAAGATATAGCATGTTATTGGTGACATAATCAGCCACTGGAACTAGTACTGTTTTTAAAATCAATATTAAAGAGTTATTTACCTAAAACCAGCTCCTATATCTTACTGAAGTTACCTGTAAGTTAGTTTGGTCTCATTCAAACTGTACTGAGATTTCTGCAGTAAACTGGACCGATAACACCGGGTTAGGTTTAGTGTTTTTGCAGTGTGTCCGGCTGTGTAGAGCAGACGACACTCGGTTGCTCGGTTCCTCTCAGGGTTGCGGGTTGCGGTGGAGTGCGGAGGCCCGGGTTTCGCTGCTCGGCTGCCCAGCAGGGGATGAGTGAACATGGCAGTCAGCAGCAGGATATCCGAGTGGTCTAGTGAGCGTGAGTGCTGGAGCCACACTTTATGCGTTCCTCTGTATATTTTTAGGGGAAGAAGAAGAAGCGGAAGAGGGAGAAGATGCAGGAAACGGCCACAGGTGAGTGCTGCTGCAGCTTCTGTGTGGTTTTTGCATTTAGGAGTTTGGGATTAATAATCTGCTACAGTGTTTTGCTGCATAATTATTTCCCATTAAAAACGGGACTAAATGCAAATGAAAGTAGAGCCAAACGTGATCCAAATTCATCACCCATCAGCGTTCTGACCCGATTTGTTTTTTTTGTACCCTGAGCATCCCCTAATCCATTCATTCTTTATCCCGCCACTGCCTCCACATATTACACCTACTTTGGGATTAGTCTGTCCTTTTCTTCGCAGTACTTACAGATTCTGGGATTTGCACTATTTTTCTGCACCACAGTATGTCTCTCTGCTGACCTTGTTTATCTGCGCTTTTCAATACTTCCTCTTAGCTCTGCAGCTGTAATCCACTGAGAATTACACCTTAGGTTAAATGTCAGTATTTTCATGGTCTGTGTAAGTCCACTTGGACGGTTAGCGTCCAGTTACGCTAAGAAAAACAACAAACTGTTAAAAAAGATGCAATTTTCTGCAGGTACAGGCCAGAGAATGAAAACGGCGTACATCTGAGAATATGGTAAGACCACCTCTATGCCCTCCCTGTCTGGTTAATCTTTGTCAAGTTTCCTTTTTAAACTGTTAAACACTGACTTGAGAGCTTGAGCTCACAGACTAATCCTAAACAGGTCCACCATAACCTCACCATGGCCATTGTGTAGCGCTCTATGCTAACCCAAATGGTGTCGAATGCCTGCATGTTTGTGTTTTTTGTTCTGTTGTGTAAAAAATGTCTGAACCATACAAGTTTTGACCAGATTTGACTCTCAAGCATTTTTTTTAGTTGTCTGTGAATGCAACATTGCAAAGCGCATAATTCATGCTAATTTACTGAATTATCTCTGTCGAAATTAAAGTTGAAGTGGGATAAATTGTAATCAGCTGTGAAGGTTTGTAGCCTGAACTATTGGGAGTTTGGTTATCCTGGTGAAACATTGCATTTTCTCAAATGCCATCATGAAAATCATCAAAAATAACCCTAATCAAATATATTGATCAGTGCTCCAGTCATTATGAATCAAAGGCAACAGTAAGCAGGTGGGTCTTTAGCCTTGATTTATTGGAGCTCAGTGTTTCAGCTGTTCTGTGGAGAATCAAAACTGAACCATTCAGTCATTTATAAACAGTATTTTAAAGTCTATTCTCTGGGCTACAGGAAAGGACTGTAGAACTGGGTGATGTGCTCCATCTTCCTGGTTTTAGTCAGAACGCCAGCAGCAGCGTTCTGGATCAGCTGCAGCTGGAAGATTGATTTTTTTTTTTAGGTGGGACTGTGAAGAATAATCAATGTGACTGAAGATAAACGCATGACTGATTCTCTAGATTGTAGTCTTTTAATCCTGGAAATGTCCTTCAGATGACAGAAGGCCGACTTTGTAACGGTCTTTATGTTGCTCTGAAGGTTCAGGTCAGATCGTCTGCTGGTGACATCGTGATGCATCATCTGCGTAGCTGTCGTAGCTAATCTGATTTCCTGTTATAACCCGAGCCAGTGGGAGATATTATATAAGAGGGATCCCAGGATTGAACCTTGGGGTACTCCACATTTGACTTCTGTCTGTTTAGATGAGAAGTTTCCTATTGACACAGAGAAATCCCAGTTCTTTTTGTCAGACTGGAACCAGTCCAGTACTGGACAAGGGAGTCTGACCAGCTTTACCTGTCCTAAGTTTCAAAACTTGGTAGAAAATGTGAATGTTTTTGTACAGTTTTTTAATTCTTGCTCTGTCAGTGGTGTTCTTCAGCAAATTGCCGCTTTTGAGTCTGTAACAATTAATTTATTACTGAATTATTTCAATAATCGATTCATCACGATTAATACGATTTCAGCCCTACATGGTATTTTTTAGGTGTGATGAGTTTACTGATCAGAGAAAAGATAGAATTTCTGATCAAGGGGAAAATTTGCAACCAAGTATTGATTGTGATCACAGTCTAGTTTTGAATTGAACCAGATCTTGGTCAAACCCAGACTGGCAGGTCAGAAAGCTGCAGTCGGTGCGTCTCTTCCTGGCAGGAGCTGGATTATGTTGTTTTGCTGCTGGTGGAGGCTTGGTGTCCATATGGGCTGCATATGTCGCCTTTGTAAAGCAGAACAGGTTGGATGAAGCAGAACCTTAATGAGATGCTTCAGCTTAATACGATTTCATGGCTTCTGGGGTCTCTGGGTGTTTGAAAAGCTCTCATAACACAGGCAGCCATTTTTTTTTAACTCGCTAGAGTTGCGTGGAGTTTTAGATTCATATGTTTCAGTTTGTATCAAAGGCAGCAGTATTTTTCCTCACTGGAAGGATCCCGTTATTCCGCTTCCAGAAAAATCCGGGCAGACGTGACAAGTCGGCCCAACGACTCAAAGGTTTTCCACTTGATCGATTCTTGACCCAACGGCGCTCTCTGAACCCAAAATTAGGCCGCTCTTCTTTTTCCTTTTGTCTCCCTTTTTTATATAAACAGCCGGTTTTCAAAGAGCCGTCAGCGCAAGCGCAAAAAAGCCACTTCATCTCTGATCCAATAATTAGCAGCGCCTAGCCGCGGCGGGATGGACACCCCGGCTGATTCTCAGTGACAGCCTTAAACTAATATGCATAATACCAGGGATACTGCCACAACTCCCCAAGCCCTCAATTTATGCAGATCCCAGGGAGCTGGATTGAGGTTCGCCTGCTGTAGATGCCAAAAACATCTTTAAATGAACTCGTTTGTCTGTTTCTTTTCATCCGTCCCATCTGTCTGTCTCTCTCTCTCTGTTTGAACAGTCGGGGAGAAACGTTGTTGTTACTTTAATTGATTCTTCAATTAAACTCCCGACATTTTCTTTCTTTCTCTTCTGCAGTCAGAAGTTTGAGACAAAAATGTGCAAGTTGAGTTTAGAGAAATGTGTTGAAAATCACTTCCAGAGTTTTTTGTTTTGCTCCCATGCAGCCTGATCAATAGGCCTGACTCAATAAGCACTAAATCAATTGATCGCATGATAAGTTAAAACAAACTCAATTTATCATTTTTCTCTCTTTCTACCAAAAACTGGATGACAAAAGTCTTCAGTCTGGAGTTGTGGTCTCAACTAACCCCTTTTTTTGAAGAACTTTATAATGACTTTCATTTGTTGTTTATTTTATTTTGGATTTTAAAATGTTTTCAATAAATAAATGCATCAACATGCAGCTTGATGCACTTTTGATCTGAATATAACTCAGATAACCGCTACTGATTTGTGCTTTGATTCATAATTTGGATAATGTTTTAATTTCTCTATTTTTCTTGCATTAATAACCATAAATAACCCAAAGCATATTCTTATTCTTTCCAATCAATGTGTCTCCATTTAAAAGTGTAGAAATCGCTGCTTGTACTTTCCTGCTCCTAAACCCTTTGTGTCTTAACAACCTTATGAACCTGATGTGGAACGTATTGGAAATTGCCCAGGGCAGCATTAAAACGAGGGCTACATAAGTAAATAGCCTTTCTTTTTGTGCCCAGAGTAAGTTTTCTATTGCTTATATGCGTGCAGCAGTCCGTGGGGAGTTGACACCCCATATGTAGAGTAGATATTCCCCACTCAGAGAGTAGATTGAGTTTGTTACCTACTTTATTTATATATTTATAATTCCCACTTGAATCTTGAAATTCTCACTTTAATCTTAGAATCCTGACTTTTTTTTTTTAACCAAAATGTGACTTTAATCACAGAATTCCCACTTTAATGCAGCTTGGCACCTGAAGGAGAACTAACTTTCTTAAGGAAGGAAGGATGTTAGATTTAAGTGATTTTTTTATTAATTTCTTTTTATGCAGCTGATTAAAGTCAGAATCTGTATTTTTTTCTAATCCTCTTCCATATAAATCCCGTTTTAGGACTAGAAAAAGTGTGACTGCTGGAAAAAACTCCTTGATATTTCAGAATATCGCCATGTTTTCTGGTCTCTGCTGTGTTTTTTCTCTTTCAGACGGTTTTTCAAGCCTCGACGTTTCATTTTTCCATGATAACTCGGTTTCTCTGTCACCTTGTTTTTCTCTCGCTGGAATCCGTTCCTCCGCGCGGTTAGCCTTTTGTCTGACTCAGCCGCTGATTCACAGCCTCTGAGATAGTTATCTGCACGCCCTCCAGGCTTTCCCCTCGTTTCAGCTGCTCCTCACTTTATCACACTCACACACCTAACAAAGCCGGCTTTTTAGAGCACCAAGCACTGCAGAAACACAGAACCTTACCAAGTATTGTTGTCTAGTTTCTAGTGTAGATGTCTGAATACACTTGAAATAAGACAAAACTAACTTGCAAGTAACATTTCAGAAACGTACAGGAGCTTGTTTTAAGTAAATAATTCCTTAATACTGATTTTAAAAAAGCTTTTGTTTCACCAGCAGATTATTTCACTTATAACAAGACATTTTCCCATGTTATAAATGAAATAAACTTGCATAAAAAAAATAACTTTTTTAATCAATATTAATGAATTTTTAACGTAAGCTCTGATATCTTGCTGAAAAGTTACTTGTAAGTTTGTTTTATCTTATTCCAAGTGTATCAGGCATGTGAAATAGAAACTACACCAAAAATACTTGGTCAGATTTTGTGTTTTTGCAGTGTGACTTTTCCAGCAGCCATTGTACAGTTCATACACCAGTAAACCTGCTGGGGTTGCTAGGTAACGGTGCAGTGCCTGCTGATTCATGACGTTTCGCTCTGGTGGTTTGATTCTTTTTTCTAAGCGCTTCGGTTGTTTTTGGTACCTTTTATTAATATTAAGGAATTATTTGCTTAAATCAAGCTCCTATATCTTATCCTATCCTGGTTCTTTTGACATATTTCAAGTGAGTAAGAAACTAGACAAAAATACTGGGTAAAGTTAATTGTTTTTGCCGTGCGGAGCTGCAGAAGCTGTGATTCTTCACTTGTTTTCAGTCACATCCAGGATGTCTTTTTTAAAAAAAGAAGGAAAAAACCTCTGCAATTAACGGCCAGTTTTCCTGCTCCGGAAAATATAATGAAAGTGTTGTTCTGGCTTCAGCGGCCCCTCCCCTCCGCTCCGTCGTCGTCGTCTGATGTGAGCAGCCAGAAGTCAGCTGTCAAACGTCTTTGATGAGAAAAGAGAAAGACGGAGGCGGGAATCGGGCCAAAAGGAAAACAGAAAATTCCAGAGTTCAGCCACTCATCCTCTGCTCCCTGTTGCCAAATTTTGTCCTGTTATTTGTTTCCTCTCATCGTTTTTCTCTCAGAACCTCATCCCAACACACACACACACTCTCCAGCTGCAATTAGGTGATTTTTGGTGTCTGCTGTTTGAATCTGACGCTGAGCCTCTGGCCGCAGCGGCACAGCCCAGTGCCTCCACACCCTGCCTTATTAGTGACCCCACTTTATTGGGAAAGGATAAAAACCCACTTTTGCAGCAAATGCAAAACGAGAGGATGTTTTCTTTCCAAACTGGCTGGAATGTGGGATAGCTGGATGTAGGAGGTGGAAATTTGGACTCTAAACAGAGCAACACCTCGGCTAATGTTTCTGGAGGTAGGAAATGGAATCGGAAATGTTCCTCCCCCACCTCTTACAAAGCACGCTCTGTTGAGCAAAACGCCCCTCTTAGCTCTCCGTTGGTGTAATTAAAGTTAGAGGATCTCTCACTCCACTGCGTCCCGGCCCCTTTTTGACGCTCCGAGGGGGGGAAACCGGCTGGTGGGGTTGTTTAGACTGGAGCGCAGGAGTTGTTTTGGTTGAGTCACGGATCCATTGTGCTGAGGCTGGGCCAGCTGCAGGAACTCTATGAGGGTCCGGCCGCGTTGCTTTTTGTCATGTCTTCTCTGCTTCCTCTCTTCCTCCCCAGTTTCCCCACTCTAACACTCTCCAGGACTCCTGCAGTCTTCTAAACTCAAGCTTATAGATAGACAGACTTTATTAATCCCTTTGGGATTTTCCCACACAGCACTCTTGGAAATACATCAAACAGTTAAAAACATATCTTTTTTTTTGCATGTTTTTGTACTTTTATTTTTATAGGTTCTAAAATGAGTCCAAGCACTTAAAAAAATCACCCAGCTGATTTTTAGTACTAAGTTTATGTTTTTTGGTGTCTGGACAATGAGCTGTTTCAAAAACCTTCTGAATGTAAAGTCACAAATCAACAAGCACTGCCCGTTACCTAGCAACCGCAGGAGTTCCGCCCGTCACCTAGCAACCACAGGAGTTCCCCCCGTCACCTAGCAACCGCAGGAGTTCCCCCCGTCACCTAGCAACCGCAGGAGTTCCCCCCGTCACCTAGCAACCGCAGGAGTTCCGCCCGTCACCTAGCAACCGCAGGAGTTCCGCCCGTCACCTAGCAACCGCAGGAGTTCCGCCCGTCACCTAGCAACCGCAGGAGTTCCGCCCGTCACCTAGTAACCGCAGGAGTTCCGCCCGTCACCTAGCTACCTGAGCTGAGCGCCAGCAGGTCTGGAAAGGCACAAAATCTTACCAAGTAGTTTTGATCTAGTTTCTAGTGCAAATATCTTTGTACACTTGAAGCGCGATAAAAGTAACTGACATGTAACTTTTCAGCAACTTATAGGAGCTTGTTTAAGTTAGTAATTCTTTAGTATTGTTGAAAAGTCCTAGTTCCACTGGCAGTTATTTCACTTAAAAGGTGCTAAACGAGTTTGTTGTCCGAGTTAGCGTGTTAACATTAAGCAAATTTACTTTCTGAATGTCAAATTGTGTAATTATATGGTTAATGGAAACGCAGCTACTGTATTTTCCTCTTGTTTTAATGCAACATTTAGTGCAACTTTCCAATAAAAGTGTCATTATTTAGAACAGCCCTAAGCATTCATGATAACTCCTTTAATAACAGGAGTTATGTCCTGCTTATACACATTCCTTCAGATAAAGTGTTGCTCAAAGTTGTCCTTACAGTTGAGAGCAAAGCACCAGACGGAAGACTTTATTCAGTTTGTGGTATTTAAAGACAGAGAAGAGAAAACCGATAAATCATAGAAATTATTGAGCTTGTTTTAATTTATCATTTAACCTTCTCTGTTTAAGCACTTTGAGTAGCTTTCTGCTGAAAGGTGTTGTATAATCAAAGTTGTGTTTTAAAGGCGTTTTTGACCCTCCATGTGATCGTTATCAGAGGATGAAGCCTCTCTGTGTTTCTGTGATGTTTTGGGTTTGTTTGCTTTTGGGGAGGCAGAACCTGAGCCCGGCTCTTCTTTCACTCATTTTCTGCCTCATTTTCCCCGCTGAGGTTTTCCTGCCCTCTCCTCTGTCCCGGTGCTGGATGTGAGCGGCAGCCGCGTCCCTTTGAAGCGCCACCGCAGCAGAGGAGGCGGCCATTGTGCCGGCTCTTTGATCGCGCCGCCGCCCCCCTCCGTCTCCTCTCAGACGGAGCTGTGCGGGGGCACGGGGCCAGACTTCAGCTGCTCGGGCCCCCAGCGACGTTCCCTCAGATGTGGGCGATGGCTCCCACTGACCCCCTGGCCCCTCCTCGCTGCGCTGCGAGTCTCGCCCACGCATGCCTGAGGTTTGGGGTTTTTGGTGACTGTACCAGCCCCGTTCCCCCGCTGCTAACCACAATCAGACCTCACCCTCCTCTACCCTGCAGTGATCAGCTCTCCTTCCTCACGTCTCTCCCTCTTCTGCACTTCATTTGGGAAAGCAGAGTCGTTTTTTTGTTTTGTTGTTTTGTTTTTTAATACCGTCAGTGGATTAGAAATGAAGCAGGAAGTCCAGCCGCGGTTTAGGAACATGTTGGTGGTGTTTTTGACATTTGGAGGAAAAGTTTCTCAGGACAAATGGAGGGAATGAGGAGGAATATATTTCTAAGTGTAAAAGTTCTTTAGAGGGTCAAGATTTCGACACATTTTCCTAGACTTAAACTCTACAGGAGATTTATTGAAAAATCTCCTGGTTACCTAATAATTCTGTAAAGATGAAGCTCTGGATCAGTTCCACCAGTTTACCCATTTACTTCACCACTCTGCAGACTTTAATTTGTCAAATTGGTGCTTGAGGGTTCAAGTCTTTCAAGCAGAGATATCATTTCAATTCAAGTTAGCGCTTTAGCATTAGCTTCTGCTAAATACCATGTTGGTATAGCGCTTTACTGTTAGCAGAACTAATGCTTATTGAGTATACAACAAACAATGGATACAGAAAAATACAACACTTACATGGACAAACTACTGGCTTGTTAATTAAGCAGCTAATGTTTTATCATTAGCATCTGCTAAATACCTTGTTGGTTTAACATTACTGGAAGTAATGTTATTGATTAGGGCTTTAGGGTTAGTGCAGCTAACTTGAGTTAGCGGTTACTGTTCTAGTGATGCAGCTCGGGGCGCTGCTGCCCCCTACAGGTCAGTTTAAAAACAAAAGGTTTCTCCTTTTCAAAGGGCTAAACTTCAAAATGCAGCCATATTTTGAGCTTGATGTCAAATTGCTAAAACGAGAAATGGTACAAATGGATGGATGACCGGACAGATAGATATGGATGGAGGGAATAAACCGATGGATGCACAGAGGGAAGTTTGGATAAACGGACAGAAAGGTTGGCGGACGGACAGACAGATGGATGCACTTCCACACTTGGACGAAACTTGAATCAATTTTCATACTTTTCCAGACTTTAGGAACCTTGGAGCGAAAACATCAGCAAAGTCCACAGAAAAGCTTTGAAAGATCTTCAGAAAGCCTGAAGAACTAATGATCAAGTGGTTTTTAGAGGATTACTTGAAGGTGAAATGTAAAGCAATGAGAGCCGAGCTGAAACTTGTGGAAAGCCCTCTCAGGCATGAAGTCTCCCCCGTCTCCCCCTTCCTCTCTCCGCTGCACCTTCTGCTCCTCGCACCTCTCCGCACTTGGCTTATTTCTAGAGTAATTTGTCGGCTGTGTTTTTCTTTTTAATGGCTCCAAACAGAAAAACCCCATCGCTCTGGGTGGAGGAGGGGGTGGGGGGGGCAGCTGTGGTGCTTTGATTTGGCCGGCGAGGTGAAAGCAGCGATTGAGGCACGAGGCTGTGCCAGTTATCTTAACCTCCCACACTTCAAACGCCGGGGGAGACTCCTTCCTCCTCCATCCCTCCATCCCTCCATCCCTCCATCCGCCCGTCGCGTAAAGGCAACGGGGGGAGGAGGAGGCGAGGCTTCGCTCACCCTCCAAACAGAGGAGCGTTTCATTTCCTGAAAAAAAAGCCGGATTCCAGCGAGCATTCTTCAGCTCTAATGCAGACGGAGGAAGAGGAGGGAGGTGAGGAAGGGTCAAGTTGCTCCTGAATCCCAGCCTGCACTGTAAATTATTGCGTTGTTTTTACTGAAAAGTTTTGATTTTCAGTTTAAAGTGAGTCACTATGTTGACTTTAATTGAATAAATTAAGTGGATTTAATTTATAAGCTTTTGATTTAAAGAAGTTGAGGGTCTTCAAACGTAAAAATGTTTTAAAGGTTGTGAGACAGTTGGGATTGGCCAGTGAGGTGTCCCATAATGCATTGCAGCAACTAATTAAACCATTGTTTTATTTGGCAGAAAAATCAGTTTTAATAATAACAACATCAAAAACAGACACTAGAAATATATTAATGCCAACAGTTCGACAATGCAGGGCAATAGTTTTGTCAGTAATAATTTAAAACCGCCGGCTCTTTAAGACTGCATGCATGAAACTGAGATTCATGTTGGTTTTCACATGAAAGCAGTGAGCAAACTGTCACTGCTGTCTGTTTCCTGTCGAGCAGAATGAAATAAAAAGCAGGAACAATTTCAATCAAATGGTTTCCTTTTTATTTAAAGTTTCAAGTTTAAAAAGTGAAGTAAATGTAAGTAATTCCAACATAGTCAGATTGAATAAATTAACTTAAGCTCAGAAATTACATAAGTTAATTTTAATGGAATTTAAGTTTTCAAGTAAGGAGAATTAATTGGATTTTACAGTAGTTATGTGTACTATTATGTCGTTACAACTTAAAATGATCAAGTTAGTCGAGTTGTGTAAACTTAAGATGTGCAGCTTGAACATACTAACACTTTAAAGTTTTAACATTTTGTTTAGGCTATGGGTTTGCATAAATTTTAGAAAGTAAAGTCCAATTTTTTAGGTCTTTTGTAACAAATGAATTAGTCGCAAGATAAATTAAAACAAGCTCAATGATTTCCATTGGAATGATTTATTGTTTTTTTCTTTCTACCAAAAATAAACTGGTAAAAGTCTTATGCTTTGGTTTGAACTCGCCTTTTCTTACAGAAACGTCATAATTCATTTTATTTTATTTGTTTTATTTATTATTTATTTGTTTATTTAAAATGTCTTCCAGTTCCAGTGTTTAAAGTTTATTTATCTTTGAGAATATTATCGTTTATCGTGATAACTTCTGGGATAATTTATCATCCAGGAACATTTGTTTTGGGCAACACTTACTGCGTTTTACAGTGTACAGCCAACCACTGCCACTTGTTTTTTTAATTCCTCTTTTCAAACGAAGTGGCCCGGAGCCTCAGGACTCTTCCCCAGGCAGGAAGGTCGGTGCTTTTCATGTCTGCCGTGGGGGAAGGAAAAACGCTCCCCAGGAAACTGGGTGCAGGGCCGGGCGCGGGCCTGCCTTCAGATCCTGCGATGAAAAGACGGAGGGCGGCGGAGGTAAATAAAAGCGACAGGAGATCTCTCTCCCTGTCTTTCCGCGCGCAGCTCCGGGGTCAGCGCTCCTCTGTCCCGCTCCCTTTTATCCGCATGTGGGGAAGCAGTCTGTGTGTTTTAAGGCTTCACGTTGCAGGACTCTGCTGACTGCTCTCCTTTGCCACAAGGGAGAAACAAACTAACATGGCTGCTTTTTTTCCGCTCCTCCTCACCGTTCAGACATGGTTTGAGTCGCAGGAGGCGTCTGCTCACCTCTGTCTCTGCCTCTCCACTTTGATCACAGATTCTATTTGATGCTGCTCTGGTCTAAAATAACTCCCTTATAGCTTGTCAATAGCTGAAGCAAACTCTGATACGTTAGCCCAGATCACAGAGGGGGAAAAGAGCCGACTGACAAACAATTTCCCAGAGAGGAAGGGGGGGCGAGTTTGGATAAAGCTTCAGGTCTTTGTGTTGGACCTGATAGTCCAGTAGACTCATTTGATTTGTTACATTTCCAGCTGCTGCGGTTTGCTTTCAAGCTGCACCGCGTCAAATGAAACAAACCTTTGAAAAACCTGTTCTCCTCCTCGCCTGTGGGGGCGCTGCAGCAAGAACCACTGAAGAAAAAGACTTTTTGAGAAGAAGCTGTCTCAACAAGTCAGATTTGAGCTGTTGTAGGATTTTGTTTGTGGTTGGTAAAACACCACAAGCCATTTCTCCTGCTAGCAATAGACTTTGACATTTGTTTAGGTTGTATTTACCCAGAATGCCCGGCGCTGTACTCTACTTCCTGCTATTGGAGCAGTCTTTGTCTTTACATATGCGTTCGAAGCACACCAGAGTAGATTTTAACCGAACCGAGATCGAGGTTTGAAGGCAGATCAGATTAGGAATTCGCAAACAAACCGAACTTTCTATACAAACGGCCTGGAGTTTGATTAAAGCGGATTAAACGGAGCTGGTGTGAATGCATGGTAACTGGTTTATCTTCATGCAGAGTGAAGCAAATGCTTCGTTTCCAAAGCAGCAGTCTGTCAATGAAGGAGTTATTTATTGCATTGGTCCAATTTTAAAAACTTATTGAAAACGTTTTCCAGATATGTTTTCTAGAATTGCATAGCTCTGGACTTTCATTGAGATTTTTTCTTTTTCAAAACTTCATTCTTGCCTTTCTGAGAGAGAAATTATTTTTCTGGATAACCGTTCCTTCTTATTTTGGATGATGTGTAGTTGGACAGATTTTTGCCAATATTTTTCATACTTTTCTATTTTGTTATGAAATTATTTAATTTTCCTCAATAGAGTATTTTTGAATTTGAAAATAACCGTATTTTCTTTTATTCCACATTTTAGAAGCTTTGTCTTGTCAAGATGTTTGTTTCTATGCTGATGATATGCGGCTGCAGCTAGCTTGCAGCGCTCACGTAGCGTCTTTGGTAATATTGGCGCTAACTCTTTGCCTGACCAGTAGAGGGAGCTCATAGGGAAGTGCAGTTGCCTTGCAATCGTAAAGTAGCATGTTTGATTCCAGCTTCTTCCCCTGGATATCAACGACTAGGGGAAGAACGTTTTTTTTTTGCCCATATGCGACCCATGTTTGACTTTTACCCATTACGATCTTTTCACTCAAAATAAAATCCGATTTGCTTCCACTTTCATATGTGGAACTAAATCGGATACGTATCCGATAGTTTTCAAATCGTCTGCAGTCTGAACCATCATGTTTTATCCGACTTTTTCCTCCTTGACGTGAGACATGCCTCATAATTCTGCACCAGAATAAGACAAAGTAAATAACGGTTGAAAGTTATAATTCTGAAATTAAGAAGTTTGCGCCAGTGAAGCGTCACATCCCAACCCCACCACTCTTAGTTCTGCAGAAGCTGCCTGCAGGCCGTAGCTATTAGCCGTTCTTTCTTTTTATCTTTATTTTTATTAGCTTAATTCTTCTTAGGATTTGATCCCGTTGCTCAACAGCTTTAAAATTGATCCGTAGACGGTGGCGTCCATTACTACTTCTGTAAACGGGGCGCTGCTGAGTGACGTCAGCGTTCTTCTTCTGCTCATGTTTGTTGCTTGCGGGATCGTAAGCCGTTCTCTGAGCTCTGATTGCGGTCGTGTTTAATAAGTATAAACAGCCATTCGAAACTCACAAAAACAAATCTGACTTTAGCCAAAAATCTGAACAGAACATCAAGACCTGCTGCGTGAATTTAGCTATAACAGTTCAGGGAGGATCAAGGAAGAAGAGGTGTTAAAAAATATGAGAACCTTTCTTACAGCTATTAGGAGAACTGCTCTCCTAATAGCTGAGTATTAACTGTAAAACCAGTCCAGGCTGCCAAGAACGGACTGGGAACTGTCAGAGGGCCAGTTATGTTTGAGGTTGCACCTTTTATTTCTGCTGTTATAAATGCATAATGCGGGCATTGAGGGAAAAAAGCCGGATTTCTTTTTTCTGTTTCCCCGCCGCTCGCCCACCTGCAGCCGGAGCTGAAATGTCAGCCAGAAGCTGCTCGGCTGAAACAGAGAAGTGCTGCCAGCTGGGTCATCAAAGCCGGGCCGGCCCACTTCCTGTCGCCGACCTCTGACCTCCTCTGGAGTTCAGAGCGTGGCTCGCGACTCGGTTCAGTCAGCTGAATGTCTGAGAACCAAAAAAAAAAAAAAACAACTGCTGATGGATGGAGTGGATGAGGATGAGGATGAAGACGGCGGTGGGAATGGCGGTGAGCGCCTGCAGGTTGAGGCGGCTCAGCTTGACGCGTCTGTCTGGAATGTGAGCGACGTTTTACTGCCGATAAGTCTTTCACAATAAGCAATAAGTCAACTAATCTCATAATAATTACAATAAGCATAAACATTAGTCGTTACAGATGCTCCACTTTAATAGGGCAATATCATGTAAAATCAAGTCTTTGAGCTTTTCGTCATATTATTTATTCCCTCATCAAAAACACACCTGTACTGTTGCTTTGATTCTTCTATGCATGTTTGAGAAATCCTTTAATCTCCATGGCAACCCTTCAGCTGTGGTAAACGCCTGGTTGGACCTAGCCCCGCCTTCAAGGACAGAGCTCCTCCTCAGAGCTGCAGTTTCCAAATTTAAGAGCTTCTGCCTCACAGAGCATCCCTTCCCTATCCAGATCCTTCAGACTAGCCAGCAGCAATTAGCAAACATCTGGAGGAACATCAGCTGAGCTCATTATAGGAGCTTCTTCTCAGAGCAATGCTGGTAGAAACGTCGTTTAAAGGGTTAATAGAGGAGCCATGTTGTGATGACTTCCTGAAGGCGGAGTCTCAGAAAGAGCAGGAGTTTCTTAAAGAGACAGAGGCCCAATTTCTAGCCATTAAATTAAAAAGGGAAATTTATTTTAAGTCAAATTTCATATATGAAGCATTTTTATAACAACTGAAGGTAACATAGTTACTTCATTGTGCTATAAAATGACCCTATGTGCCTGGAAAACACATAATACCGCTTATTTAGTATCATTGAAGAAACTGCAAACATTTACGAATATGAAACGTTAATCTGCATTTCCTGTCACTTTTGCCTGTTTTCCTTGTCTGAACTAAATGACTTGATTTTTATTTTTTTAAAATCCAGTGTTGGTTACAGAGACTTTATAATCCATTTTAGTTATTCTTTTCTTTGTTTATTTTGGATAATGAAAATATTTCCCTCTTTTGGTGTTAAATGTTCTTTAGAAATTAAAGTTGAACATGTTCTTGCATTAATATGTTGAAAATGGTTTCAAAATGGCCGTATTATCTCAATATTTCCTGGGACAGTTTGTGGTGCTCAGCTTGATGTTGAGCGTTTCTGTTTTCTTCCCTCAGGAGGAAAGAGGAACAGCTTTTCGACGTGCAAAGCGAAGGCAGCATCATCGGGTCCTCTGCTTGAGATGGAGGCCTGTTAGATTCCATGAAGACCCAAAACTCTCCGGTTCTCAGCGGGACCCCCTCCTCCTCCGCCCCTCCACCTTCACCTCCGCCACACCGGGACAGATTTAGCTCCTCCCTCGCCTCCTGAAGGCGCCTCCGCTCCGGAGACTGAACTGAACGAGACAATCAGGATTTTTAGCGGGAGCGCCGTCGCACCAAACCCTCCGTCTGTCTTCTGCACTGAAAACCCGCAGCACAGACTCCTCCTCTTCCTCCTGCTCCTCTTCCTTCTCCTCCACCGGCACTAACTTATTCTAACTTATTTGTCACCTGTCCGTTTTTGTATAGTCCATCAGGCCCTCGCTCGCCCCTCCCTCACTCCGACCTCTCACTGGAAACGTTTTGGGGACCGTTCCACCCGACCAAACGCCTCTTTGTTTTTGTTGTTTCGACAGACTGCACTAAGGAAGACGGAGGGATCTCATCTCGTCTCACCAAACGTCCGACCAAGTTGATGCGGAGAAAAAAACCGGATCATTTTGACCCTCTCTCTCTTTCTCTCTCTCTCTTTGCTTTATTTAGACTGAATTTTATTTTGAATGCTTTTGTTTTTGTATCTCGTTTCATCTTCTCGGTGTATATTTTAGTGATTTTTGTTTTGTTTGTTTTTTTTATAGTGGTATATATGAAAATAAGCTTTTGGACACAAGAAAGCCATTTTTCTTGTTGGAGCGTCTTGCAGAAAATCAAAACTTGCGGCTTCTTTTGATAACTATTTGTAACAAATAGTGACCTCGGGGTCGGCTCGGATGTAACATAAACGCTCGGTATGTGTACTTTTTAAAAACTGTCAGGATATGTTGGATTTTTCTGGATATTTTTGCAGGCTACATCAGGATTTTATTGCTCGGAAACACGACAAATGAAGCAGATATATATATTTACTCCAGCACTTGACAGTCTTTCTTTTATTGCAATGGACCTTTTTGTCTTTTCTCTCTCTGGTAGCTAATAGTGTGGTCTTTTTAGCCATGTTGTTTATTCCATCTCTGTAACATTTTTTTATTTTATTTTGATGCTCTATTTTTAGTATTACTTGACAAATTAATTTTTTTATTATTATTATTTTAATATTTCGGGTCACTGTTATCTTGGAGGAGCATTTTGCTTCCCAGGAAGTCATATTTGAATTGTTTCAACATGTTTTTTGTTCTTTTTTCTTTTTTTTCTAAATAAAAGGCACCATTGTCTCATCTGATGAGTCGTGTGGTGAACAGACCTGAAACCTTAACGTGCTTTAAAGCTCGAAGACGGAGAGCAACAAAAACAACATTAATGTACAGACTGTGTATAAATTTGAAGGTTGATTAAAGGATAGACATTAAAAATCTGAATGTTGTGTTTGGATCTGATCTGGTGTAATTTTGAGGAAACGGCTCCATCTTCTGGTCAGCATCTAAATAACCATATATTTGTGATTAAAACATGTTCAGAACAGCAAACATTACATTTAGTCAAATACCATCAAAGCCAAGAGTAATTCTCATATTGAATTAATACAGAAATGAATCAGCGTTCCAGTTACACATCAATCAAAATCAGCTCAACACATCTGGATTTTAACCTTGACTTAAAGAAACTCAACGTTTCGGCTGTTTTTCAGTTTTCTGGATGTTTGTTCCAGATTTGTGGTCCTGGATTGGCTGCAGCTTTCTGGTTTTTTATGCAGAACTGTTGGAGTAATCAATGCAGCTAAAGATAAATGCATGGATGAGTTTCTCTACATCTTGATGGAAATCCTAGAAATGCTTTGCAGGTCATAAAAGGCCGACTTTGTAACTGTCTTTATGTGACTCTGAAGGTTCAAACCCAGATTCTGATTTCCAGCTGCAGTGACTGAAGCTGTGTGCTGACTCTAGATCTATAACTCTACATTGTTCCTCTTCAGGTCCAAAGATAATCATTTTGTTTCTGTTCACCTGGAGAAAGTTTTGGCACAAAGTTCCAGTCCAGTTTCACCGGAGCATGAAAAATTCTGCAACAACATTGTGGAAGATTTTTGCCACACCTGGTTCTGTTTCAGGATGAAAAGTTTTCTGTCTTCCAGCTTCAGTCTTTGGTCCAAACCAATGGAGAATAGAAACTGATGGTTTCTGCATGTTTGCTTCCTGGGAAGCATGTTTGTTGCAACTATTGATTACTTTATTGATTGATTATTCCTATGATTAATCTGATTAAAAAATGGCCACATTCTGCAGATTTTTCATTTAACCACTATAGGCCTTCTTTGAATACAATATTAGAAAAACACTAAAAATAAGCAAATAATTCAAGTCTTTTTTAAGTAAAAAAAGGACTACAGGAGGAAGCAAGTATGTCCTCTTCCAGAATAAAAGCATGAGGTTTTATTTATGTTTTGCACTTGTGATCATTTTGATCCTTTGCAGCTTTTCTGCAAACTAGAAGTTCAACATAAACGAGTAAATATGAGGAAAAACTTCCCAGTGGCTCAAATTTATTTCATTTTCGTCAGATTTCCTGTAATTGATAAGATTACTGCTCTCATTTTTTACATCCTGGCATTTGGCAAAGGTCAAACTTTGACCTTTGACATTTGAAGCTGCTCGATTCGGTTTTCCTTCAGGTTCTGTTTGTAGACATCATGTTGGGTTTTATTTTGGTTTTCTCATTGAGGATGAAGCTGAAATTTAAGATTTTGTGCTTCTAAAACTCAGTTGAAACAAATCTGGGTGTGAAAAAACTTCAGAATGTCAGGATTCCTGAAGATCCACGTCAAAATTCCCGACTCAATTCTCTAAATTAGTTTTCTTCCAAACTGTTTGTGTAGCTATGGAGAATCCCAGCAGATGTTTCAGTGGTCAGGTTCTGTTGGTTCGCTGCGACCACTACAGAGGAACCACAGCGTACGCAGAACCGGGACGGCAGGCGGAACTACTGGGAAAACGTTCTAACGACTTCATAGATGTAATCTCAGCCTACTGATGGTGATTTTGTTGATGTTTGTTCCTGTTAACAGGCAAACAGAAAAATCTGGACTTTGTTTTTAACCAAACTCTGCAGCTGGAAAAAGTATGCAGTGTTTAGTGTGAAAACACAAAAACTTACCAAGGATTTTGGTCAAGTTTCTAATGCAAAGAAGACTAAACTACATTAGTTTAGTCTTCAGCAAATTAGTGCTGAAGACTAAATTCATAGCATATTGAATTTATGCTATGAATTTTCAGCAACATATTGGAGCTTGTTTTAAGTTAATAACTCCTTAATACTTACTGGTCCCACTTGCAGATCATTTCACTTATAACAGGAAAAATGTTTTGTTAAAGTGAAATAATACGCAGAATTTTGAAAGGTAAAATTTGCGAACCCACAGGTAATGCTATGAAGTACATAAAGAAGCATCAATTTTATTATTTATTCAATAACTGTTGCATTTGTGTGGCATGAATGTTGCCTCGTTCCTTTAAAAAAAATTATTCCTATAAATTATTTTGCCCAATATTTTAATAATGACTGAAAAACAGGTTAGATTTTGTGATAAATTTTTTTCTGCATTTTTTCCCTCCAGTTCTCTGAGGCTCCTTTAGCGCCCCCTGGCGGCCCCACTTTGGAAAACACTGGGATGAAATATTTCAGCTCAGAGAATCGTTTTGCTGGATCATAAATTAGTTCTGCTTTGGTAATCAATCATTTTACTGGTTTATTTTTCTTTAAATAAATCACAGGCAGTTGTTTCTAAAGCATGTGTTTAATCAGGTTTAGTGGTCTGGATATTAACGACCCGAGAGGCACTTTTCTGTTCCGATCTGTTCTCCCTGGAGGCTCCGCTGCTCCAGTTCTGATCCGATCACTTCTTGTACTTGTAGAATCCCTCTAACGATTTCTTGCCCAGTTTCCCCTCAGCGACCATCTTGTTTAGGAGTTCACTGGGAGCGAAGATTGGGTTGTCAGGTTCCTTCTCGCTCCAGCCTAAAGATTCAGGAAGAAGAGACTCATTTAGGTCCAAATTATCGATTAACCAGTTTATCTAACGTTGTTCACGGTCTTTCCCTAATAAAGGGCTAAATTAAAATAAATATCTACTGAATTTTAACATTATTTTGTTTGAGCTGTATTAAATACTGACTGAATAAACAGAAAATTGTGGTCCCTCTGCTGGGTGGTGGCCAAACTACAACAATAAAAGGTATAGGCCTTAAAAACCCACCGTCCATGATGAACTTTAATGTGTCCAGTCCCACGTAGTCGCTGAGCTCAAATGGTCCCATCGGATACCCGGCGCCCAGCTTCATGGCGGTATCGATGTCTTCTTTGGACCCGTGGCCTGCAGAAAGAAACTGAAGTGAAACCATGGCAACCGTTTTACCAGCGAAGCAGACGGTGACGCACCTCTCTCGTGCAACCGCAGGGCCTCCATCATGTAGGGAACCAGCAGCCGGTTCACGATGAACCCAGGAGTGTCCTGGACAAACAAGGCAGGGATTCAGAAACCGGAGCCGTCCTGGTCAGACGGCCCGTCCTCAACTACTCCACCTCACCTTGCAGCACACCGGCGTTTTTCCGAGCGCTTTGGTGAAGTTCAGGAGGGACTCGGACGTCTCTGGGCTGGTCGACGACGTCGCGACGACCTGCAGGAGATTTAAACTTTACCGACTTTCAAGCCTGGAGGGACACAAGCGTCCAAAATGTCGTCAGGGAAACAAGAACCAGGAAAAGATCTGAGGCAACAGGCTGGGAAACTGGTCCAACGTTCAGGTAGGATTCAGAGCCAGGATGCAGGATTTATTGGCATCAACATCGGTATCGGCCAATGTTGGTCAATTTTTAAAGGGGCTGTACCCTCATCAAAAATAAACCTGTAGTGTTGCTTTAATTCTTCATGAATGTTTAAGAATGACAACCATTCAGCTGTGCAAAACGCCAGGGTGAACATAGCCCCGCCTTCAAACTGCAGCTCCTCCTCCATTCAGCTCCTCCAGACTAGCCAGCAGCAATTAGCAAACACCTGTTGGAACTGCTGAGCTCATTATAGGAGCTACTTCTCCAAGCAATGCTGGTAAAAACGTTGTTAAAGGGTTAATAGAGGAGCCATGTTGAAGGCAGAGCTGGAGTTTTTAAAGAGACAGAGGCCCAATTTCAAGGTCGTAATTAAGAAAGTGACATTTCTTTTAAAGTCATATTGATACAAACAGATTTTGTATAACAACTGAAGGTAACAACTTGATTATGCTATAAAATGGCACTATGTGCCTCTAAAACACATAATACTTTGTGTTTTTTGCCTCTTAAGAACTCTTCTTGTTCCCAGACGTAAACTGAGCCGATTACTTTGTATTTACAGGAAAAAGCAGCTCCAGTTCCAGCCTGCTCATTGGTTCAGTTCTGATCTAAAACCTGTCTGGACGGCTCGTCTGTGTGTGACCCACCTCTACCAGTTTCATCATGGGAACGGGGTTGAAGAAGTGGAGGCCTGCACACCGGTCCGGCCTGCTGGTGGCGCTGGCCATGTCACTGATGGGCAGCGAGGACGTGTTGCTGGCGAAGATGGAGTGTCTGCAACAGAAAATACAGCAACCAAAAACTCATCGGGTCACAATTTTACATTCAGATGGAACTCAGTTTGAAGGCCTTCCACCAAATACTACTTCTGTTAACAATAAAGCATTTAGTGGAAGCTAATGCTAATGTGCTGATACTCCAAATACAATGCAAACCCAGCATGTGTGAAGAACACAACAGGAACACATTTTATCAGTTAAAAACAAAATCTAACATCAGAGCTGATCTAGTGATTATTTCTTGGTTTAATCGACAAATAGCAAAATGTTGAACCAGGTGAAGCTAAAACTGCCACTTGAGGAATTCTGGGTAGAAAAGATGTACAGAAACAAAGTTTATTTTTAGATTTTTGTAGTTTTTGGCTTCATTACTGCTGTGTTCTTTCAGCAAACGGTCATTTTCTGGGTCTGTGTACTCCAGTTAACGATCAATCAATTACTGAATTAGTGACAATTATTTCAACAATTGAGTAATCGCAATTAATCGGATTAATCGTTTCAGCCCTATTTTAGTCTCATTGTGAGCAGGAAGGTTTCTGTGAAAAAGATTTTTGTTTCCATGAACATACTTTTAAAAAGTCTGACTCTATAATCTAAAACACTGATAGATAAACATCGAGCGCAAATGAAACCCAGACCTGAAAGCCAGAGAAACATTTCCAACACGTTAACCGAGCAGTGACTCTTACTCAGGCGCCATCTTGTCCAGGAAACCAAACAGATCCTGTTTGATCTTCATATTCTCCACGATGGCTTCCAGCACCAGGTCTGAGGAGGCGGCGGCAGCTCCAGGGTCTGTGGAGGTCGACACCTTCTGCATCACCTTCTGGATGAAGTCGTCGCCAGACTGAGGAGAAACCAGGATGTTCTCTGTGAAACGCTCATCGCCTCCGTCTGTTCCTCCCAGGATCTGCAGTGTCTCACCTCTGGGTCGTCAGAAAACGTCTTCTTCACCACTCTCCTCAGGCTGGTCTGGATTCCCTTGATCGCTTTCTTCAGGATATCGTCCGACATGTCCACCAGTGTCACCGAGTGGCCGGTGGATGCGGCGACCTCCAGGGAGAAAACGGAAAGCACACCAGCTTCATCAGGCTGTGAAAGGATTCGTTTTGCTCCGGTTGGGTTTTCATGTGAGCAGGTTTTAAAATCCTGGTCTGGAGCGTAGCAATCTGGTCAAAACACCAGATTCACTTCCAGACTCTCGTCCTCCTTGGTCAGTTTGTTAAAGTACAAACTGAACTGTTCACCACAAGCTTAGCGCAGAGAGAGGTCAGAGTTCAAATATGGAACCTGGTAGAAACGCAGCATCGATGTGTTGATGGAGAGAAACAGATGGAAAGGCCTGTCCAAATAACAAAATGGTTGGACGATAAAATGCCCCAGGAATTATCGCGATAAGCGATAATATTGTTGTTTTGAGACCATTATCATTATAACGAACTAGAACATATCCTGAAATATCCATAAACTTTAAATCCTACTGAACATTTAACACTCAAACCGGTTAGATATTTTAAATATTAAGCAAATTATGTTTGGAATGTCAAATTGCTCAATTATATAGTTAATGGAAACATAGCTACTGTCTTTTAGCATAAGAACACATTTTCAAAAATCAATAAAATTTTAATTCTAATGAACATTTTACACTAGCACTGGAAGACATTTTAAATATCCGAAATAAACAAACAAAACAATAAATAAAATGAATTATGAAGTCTCTGTAAAAAAAAAAACCTGTCTTCACAAAAAGGGCTAGCTGAGACTTTTATTATCCAGTTTTTAGTAGAAAGACAGAAAAATAATAAATCATGCAAATGGAAATAATTGAGCTCCCTCAGGTTCACTGCATTTATTTTAACAAGAGAGAAAATCAAGTTAGTGGTAAACATCAGTTGGCCATGAGCAGACTGTGATTACATAGTGATACAAGTCATTTATCAATATAGCTAATCTAATCTTTAACATAACAACAAATATATAGTTTTACTGCAGGAAACAAAATTACACGTGGATCATACAATTGGTAACCGAAACATTACTTTGAATCACAACTTAAAACATACCAAAGGAGAGAAAAGTCAAGTTGGTGGCTAAAATCGGTCCAGCAGCCTGTGGCCCTATAGTTAAATAAATAAAATACAATAAATAACCCAAAAACTACAGAGCATAGTGGCTCCCAATGAGCAGTTGACAGCAGTTAGCAGTTGTAAAATTAAACATTAAACTAAAGTTCACAACATTAATAATAACACTTTCAAAACATGACGAAATTTACACATGAAACACTGCATGTGATTAAATTAGTGTAAAATCGAATAATAGAGCAGAAAACACAGAGCCGATCCCGATACATACCGCAGGTAACAGATGGCAATAGAAAACCAGGACGAGCTGTCGGTTACTGGTTGCTATGGTAACCACCAACAGCGAAGGATTATTTGTTAGTAAACACAGTGGATGCGCGCGCAACTTAACTGCAGCGGGCACCGGGTCGGTCTTTGAACGCTCCCTGGTTACCATGGTTACCCGCATTTATCTGTTTTACCATTAGCTAGCATGTCGTCAGAATGCTACCGCTGTCTATCACAGCCTAATGAAATAAGTTAGTTTCTATCAAGTTGACATTAGTGAATGAGTTGCGTCTTATCGATCCACTAAATGAAATGCAATCGATAACCTGATTAAATCAGGATTAAATGCAGGTGAGTCGATAAATGACAGGAGAAAATGTCTCAAACTTCAGTGCCAGGTGTTATCACTGACAATACAATTTTTAAAGCGGAATTTATGTTTTTTATGCGATAATCCCTCATCAAAATGTAAAAACAGCAACTCTGGAAGGCATTGAAAATAAATATTTCAATAAATATAAAAAAAATATAGTAGAAACACAGAGAAGCAACTGGGATGTTAAGGAAACAAACAAACAAACAAACAATTAATAGCGATATATCTCAGGAGAAAGTAACTTTTTGGCTACACAAAATTAATTAGGCAAATAAGTAAATACATTTTGATAAACTTCACATCTATAATATTGCTAAAATAAAATCCAGTAACGGGCTAAACAGATGGACGGGCACGAAAGGACAGAAGGGTGGGCCGACAGGTGGATGGATGAATGGATGTTGTTTTCTGGTGTTGTATCAACCTGTCACCACTAGAGGGAGAAGCTAAATTTCACTGTCTCTATTTCTATCTGCTTCCGTTGAGCTCAGGTGAGGAGGAGAAGGAGCCGAACAGTTTTCTGAACGTATCTCAAGGTGAATTACTAATATTATCTTCATATGAAAGTTCTGTTAGCTCCTTTGGGCTCCATCTAAATTAAATGAATTATAAACTGTAGAGCTAAGTACTGTAGGGAGCTTGCTCAAATTGTAAGAATGCATCGTTTTATTTGAAGGAAATGGTTTATGGACACTGACCAACTCAGCTTCTGCTGTGGTTGAGCATCAATTAGTGAAGCAAATGGATGGATAGATTAAATAAATAAAAAAATCACACAATATGTAATAAAATCTCGTCCAGGTTATTCAGACAGAGAAGAACTGAAGAATCATCTAGAGCAGTGGTCCTCAAGGCACACTGCCTGCATGCTTTAGGTGTTTCCTGGCTTCAGCCTAGGTGATTTCAATTGACAGGTGTTTGCTTAACTGCAATCAGCTGAATGAGGTATATTAAAACGGGGGAACATTTCAAACATGCAGAGTTGGGAAATACTGATCTACAGACTTTATGATGAAAAAACAAAGTTAAAATTTAGGTCAGTTTGGTTGTTGATTGCTAAATCTAAGTTTAACAACGACTACTGTTTCCACAACTTCAGGAAGATCCCAAGTTTCAGTGCATTAGGCTGTAAAATGTTTATATTAAAATTTTGAACAGGCAAATGGCAGGACGTCCTAAAACAACAACATGATCAGAAACTCAGATTCCCAGCAGGTTGGAGAAACAGAAACAAGAAATTCCCTGAAGAGCTTCCATGCATGCATCTCTTACTTGTGCAATTCCTGCTCCCATCTGACCTCCTCCGATGATCGTCACGTTTTTGATCACAACATTCCTGACAGCCGAAGAAGAGAAGCTCCTCTTGATGTGGTGCGTGAAAAAAGCCATGTTGGAGGAAAATAACCTAAACATTCAGGCTCTAAAATCTGCAGAACAGGGGACAGAATCTAAACTGGGTGAAGGGTCGACTGCAGGCTACTTCTTCATCTTAAAAGCTTTCAGATTCAGCGGACAAACCGACTGGAAAAAGAACTACCGCCATCTAGTGGACGGTCTGCAACACTATCAAAACAGGGTTTTTTCTGTCCGATGCCAAAGTTTCTCTCAATCCAATGGAGGAACTATAATTTAGATCTTTACTCCATAGAAAAGAGATTATTACAAACATATTTGATATTTTTATGGATATTAAAGCTTAGCTGCATGACAGGAGAGATCAATGTTTAAACACCAGCTGTTTACCTGCTTATAGTGCTTTTTTTAAAATTACTTTTTAACTATTAATATTTTACTCCATAATATTTAGAATAATTTCAGACCCTGATCTAAGAGGCTGTAGGCCCAAAAATTATTTTCTAGTGGCTTTTCTGCCAAAATCCAAACAATTAGGTTAATATGGATAATGCTGCATTCTAGTTGCAATGTGACAAATTAAAGACATTATATATCACCATAAAATGATGTAAAAAGCCCCCAAACTTTTCTGCATAATTGACTAAATTATAAAACCACGGAAACAGAAATATTTTAACATCATCAGCTTTCTTTTTCCTCCCCTCATCTTTTCTAAAACAGAATAGGAAAAAGTTCAGAAATGTAACAAGCGCAACAGTGACATCTGCAGGTCAAATCAAAAACTGCACCCTGGAATTTTTCCCAACAAGATTCGCATTTTAATTCCTGTTATATCAGTCATGTCATTTCACATCAAAAATAACTTTAATACATTTTCACATACATTTCAGCAGCAGATAAAAATTGCACTTGTGCCAGTAAAGCTTCTTTGATTAAAATATGAATATTCCGTTTTTCTACAATTCCTGTCAAAGGAAGTCTGCATCCAAAAGTTTCTAAAAAAATAACCAAGAAAATATTATTTTTCCTCAAAATAATATGACAATCTATTATTAAGATTCAATCAGTCAGGTATTCAAGTTGCTTTCATTTTATGGGGCAGAAAATAGCATTTTTTCTCCATATTAAAATAATAACTGACCATAAAACAATAAAATCTTCATCTGGTATCTTATAGAATCAGCCCCCGCAAAAAATTACCTTTTAAAGGGAAATAAAGTGCTAAACAAATTAATACTGTTCTTCTAAACTAACACATGAAATTACCTAAAAATGAAATCCAAGTTTTTTTTAGAATCAAATATATTTTGACTAATCAGAGACATATTCTTGAAATTAAAAGACAAGATGTTGCGAAAGAGACACTCTTTGGTTTAAAGTCTCTCCAGGAGACCTGAGAAGCATCTTTAGGTCGCAGCAGCAGCTCTAGCTGAATGTGTTGCGGCTGAATGAGTCCTCGCTGCGGGCGCTCACGCACAAGGAGAAGGGGCAGGGAGCCAGAGTCAGGCCGAAGCGTCCGTGCAGGGACGGAGCGGGCGCCCCGTCTGGGAGCCGGAAGGTGCAGGCCTGCAGCAGACCGCTGACGGTCAGGAACAGCTCCATCTTGGCCAGCTGTTCGCCCATGCACACCCTGCGACCTGACGGCCACATGCAGAATGAATTTACTTGTGTTTATTTCTGTTAATTTGGTGATCATGGCTTATAAAAAAATTAAGATTTGAACCAGAATATTACAGAAGACAAAGAATAAAAGGTGATTCCATATTTGCTTGGTTCTCATGGGAGCAGCATGTTGGAGCAGCTCTGTTCTGTTCTTTTACTAGATTTTTGTTCATATTTTTTTGGTTGAATTGTTGCATGTTTGGACAATTATTCCCTCTGGTCGTTATGATGTGTAACCATGGCAACAGGGTATTGTTTTTACAACTGGTAGGAGCTGATTAGCATCTCAAAAGGTCAAATTATTCCTGAACTTTGACCCCAAATCCCAGAGAATTTTAAAGAAGGCTTTGTGAATCCAGAAACAGAAGGAAGAAGTTGAAACCGTCTCTGGATCATATCCTCGACTCTAAAATATCTCAATAGAGATGTAAAGAGGAGTGGCCAAAGCAAATGAGGTGGATTAGCAGAGCTAGCAAACAACTGATGGTGTCATTTAGAACATGTTACTGTGGAATATCATCTCTGCTGACCGGAAATTTAGCTGTTAGCTTGTTATGACAGTCATACAGCAACAGTCTTCAGTCAGAGGTCTTTAAGATTTGTTGCAAGATTGACAGCTACTGGAGATCCTTCCTGCTCACAGCATCACCATCTACAACTCTGAAGATTCTGGGATGATAAGTTTGGATAATAGTCTCTGAACAGCTTCTTAAGAACTAACCTTTCTCATAACTCAACATGGTCAAAATATAACATATTAAGATTTTCAGAGGTTCATTATTGTTAAGCCATAATCATCAATAATAAGAGGAATAAATAAACTTTGTGAAGCTAAACTGATTTATTCTCCTGAGTGACAGAGCGACGTACCAATTCCAAACGGTATGAAGGACTCGCTCCTCAGCAGTTTCCCCTCTCCATCCAGGAAGCGGGCCGGGTTGAAGGCGTCCGGATCGTCCCACACAGTGGGGTCTCTGTGGACCGAGTACAGGTTGGGCATAATGACCGTTCCTTTGGGAATGGTGAAGCCCCGGAATGCTGGGAAACAGATAAAACCCATCAGAAAACACGCTCCGTCACAGACCATCCTCTGGTTGCCCCCGGTTACCCGTGGTTGCCCTGGTTACCTGTGGTCTCTGATGCCATGTGAGGAATGCTGAGAGGAACCACCGCCGTTAGTCTCTGCACCTCCATGATGGCGGCTTCAGTAAAAGGCAAACTTCCTCTGTCAGTCAAAGATGGAGGGCGGCGTCGGCCCACCACTCTGTCGATCTCTGCTTGGACCTGGTCTGGGATCCACACAGAGGGATGCAAGCATCAGTCGTCATGGAAACCAGCTAAGGCTCAACACGCAAGCGCAGCCTGGTTAAAGTGACACCAAAGAAAACGCTGACGTGTCAGTCCGCATCAGTGAGAAGTGGTTAAATATTTACTGAGCAAGCTGACTAAAATCAGGAAGTAGAGGAGACATGGCAACCCGCCGCCTGTTATTAATTCCTTTTTTCCTTATTAATAAGATTTTACATCTAGAAACCTGAAATATGTGACCCCAAAGAGTGTCACATAAGCATTCTACTGCATTCTGCAGTAGAATGCTTAATTAATGCTTATTAACGTATATTTGGTGTTTGAACCAAATATACGTTCTTAATATATACCAAATATACGTTGAACCAAATATTCCTTCTTCATGAAATTTGAACCATTTCATGAAGAAGGAAAATGTGCCGAGTGTCTTTAGAGGTTTTTGTGTTGTTTCCTTCAGTGGTTCTTGGTGCAGCGCCCCCACAGCCGAGGAGGGGAACTGTTGCTCAAAGGCTTTGGTTGGTTTAACTCAGTGAGTGAGAAAGAGAACCACAGCAGCTGGAAATGTAACAAATACAGCAACCTTGGTCCCCAATTGAACTGAACCTACCGGACCATCAGGTCTCAGGCGGCGCTGTTACCTTGGATATCAGGGTACAGGGACAGATAGAGCAGAACCCACAGAACTGAATTGGTGGTGGTGTCGGTTCCGGCGATGAAGAGGTCTCCGATGATGTAGAAAAGGTAGTCCTCGGTGAAGCTGCTGTCCTGCTCTCCTGCGGCTTGCTGAGCCAGCATCTCCATCAGGTACATGTCAGTCAGGTCTCTGGGGTTGTTTGGATCCAAAGTGTTGCTGTGGCTCCCGATTATTTTCTTCAGGAACACCGTGATGTCTCTCTCCACCAGCCGCAGCTCCCTGAACGCCCCGAAGGGCAGGTAGTAGAGCAGCGGGAAGATGTTGATGAGTACCGCGGGGCTGTTTATGCAGATCTCCAACCCGCGCGACATCAGGTCCAGGATGCCGCGGAACTCAGGGTCGTCGTGATGGAAGCGCTGACCCAGGATCAGGGAGCAGATGACGTTCGACACGGCGTTGCTGATCAACCTGGAGGGGTCGACGCCGCAGGCGCCGCGCTCTCCGTTCAGCCTCAGCAGCTCCGTTTTGACGGCGGCCACGCCCTGCTGAATGCACGGCTCCAAACTCAGCCGACCCAGGCCAAAGTTCCTGAGGGTGGCGTGGCAGAACTTACGCTGCTTTCTCCAGATCGGCCCATAGGGGGCGAACACGATTCCTGAAACACAAACAGGAGACCGTTCCATTCATTTACAGACAGTAAATTGTCCCAGAAGTTATTATAAAAGACGATGACGCTGTTTTGACGGTTCCTCTCAGTGGAAGCTTTTTCCTCTGCTCCCTCCCTACTCACTTTTGCCCTGCTTTCCTCTGTCTTGGTGCTGCTTTTTGGAGCCTCTCTTTCTGAAACTACAAATTATGGATCCAGTCAACTTGTCTCTTAATGTAATTGATCAAATTTTCTCAATAAGGATACTGGGCAAAGGCGAGCTCACTTGTCCTGCGGAGACACACCCAGCGGGATACATTTTGGACTCTTAGGATGTTTACAAAAAATGTTGTCAGTGAGTGAGAAACAGAACCACAGCAGCTGAAAATGAAACACGTCTTCCTTTGTCCCTGGAAGATGTGGAGGATCTGTATTTATTTGGACTCATGATAATGGGATTTCTGCTGTTTGGAGTTAGCAGATACCTGGAAGACGTCACCAGCAGGATGGAATCGATCTTGGAAAAGTTGCTAGCTACGTGACTTTTGATCTTTTTCAGTTGTTATTCCTAAATACATAATTTTGGATTTAACTGGTATGGGGCATATTTCTGGGAGATTACAGTTTTTGAGAGGAAATTGGACAGACTTGTTAAGATTCATTTTCAATCCTGATACTGATGAAAATTCCTGGATACAAGCTGCTGCTTTATCTATTTCATATTCATTGAAAAGGAAGATTGCTGCGTCATCAGTCAGTTGTTTTAAGTTAAATACTCTTTGCTGTGATTCCCTGGAATTGACTCTTTTTCATATCTTTTTTACTCTTACTTGAGGCATTTTTTAGATGGCTGCTTTTACTTCAGTAAAACTTTTAGATACTCTTCCCACCTGGTAACGGTAATGAGATCAGGAGGCAAGAGTTTTCATTTATACGTCCTCATCAAGTCTGACCAA
This sequence comes from Brachyrhaphis roseni, assembly GCA_903066815.1. Lineage (NCBI taxonomy): Eukaryota > Metazoa > Chordata > Actinopteri > Cyprinodontiformes > Poeciliidae > Brachyrhaphis > Brachyrhaphis roseni. Next base: position 127,353 of record CAEFZY010060897.1, read on the forward strand.
TCGAATAAAAGAAACGCACCCCACAGCATGATGCTGCCACCACCAGGTTATGGAAAGGGAGAAGGAAGTCTTGGTGACAGGAAGTTGGATATAATCTTTCGCACCGCAGCGTGTTTATCATTTCCTCACCTTTCCGTTTGGTGAGTATGGAGACAGTCGGAACATCTGGCCGGTCTGAGAACACATCTGGATGGTTCGACAGCGCGTCCTTCACCACCTCAAAGCTGTTCAGAACAACGATCAGCTGACTGCCCACAAACAGGCTGTAGATGTTCCCGTAAACGCTGGCTTGGGACGTTAAAGCCTCTATGACGCCGATGTTCCGGTTGGAGGTCTGTCCGAACCTCCGCCTGATGAAGGGAGGCAGGAGAAGGCCGCCGAAGTTACCGACCACCGGCCACGGCCGCGGACCTGGCGGGATGTTCCTGTACATGCCGCGCTGCTTCTGATAAAAATGAACCAGATAAAAAACCACGAAGAAGAGCAGCAAAGGCAGCATGTTTGGAGGAGACAGAGCGGAGCTGCTGAGGTCTGCCAGCCATGATAGAGAGCCCATTCTGTCAGACAGCTGACATCTCCGGGATTACACGACAACAGCGGACTGGAACTTGCTTTTCCTGTCTCATACGGAGGCTGCAACCGTTGCTCCGTTCCTATTGGCTGGCTCAGCTCTAAGCGTGCTCTGATTGGTGGAATTCGGAAATGCGGTCGATGTGTTTTTCATTGTTGTGTTTCTCACTTGTTGCTCTTCCATAAGGACCTCGTTTTTAACCAGTGGCTGATTATCTGGTTAATTATCAGCCTTGCTGCTGTAAGTTTAAGTGGACAGACATGCTTTCGATGAGCTCTTTCCATTTTGAAACTAACCCTCTTCATTATGTTATGAAATAACAGCTGTTGGTGTTTTTACCTGAGGTTTATCAGTTCACATCCCCAACTTGAAGGACCAAAGGTCATTCACTGACCACCAGTCTGTCTTTAGTGGCAGTAACTGGGCCAACATGTTTTCTAGTTTATGGTGTCTTCTTGGAGGAAATGCCATTTCAAAGCTACTTTAAAAACACAGTAAAGCCCAAAATTGATGATATTTATGCCCCCGATGAGTACAAAAGGCTACATTAAACCACTTCAGGACTTGTTTTTGTTGCTTCTTTCTCTGCATTCTTCATGATATACGTTTCTTTTTATGTGACTCTATTTTTTAAAAGTAAACTTTATTTAGAAAGGGACAATACAGCTCAAACATAAGCTAATATGCATCTACTGTCCCTTGACAGGTTTCAAAAAAAGATATACAATTCAATAATAAATTATAACACTACAATTTGATTTCTATTGACAGTACACAGACAAACACACAGATTTAGACGTAATCACTGGCACACACACACACACACACAAATCCATTGACGACATAAATCCAGCACACGTACGATTTGGTTTGCTTTAATTTTTAATACAATGTTGAGGCTATAGTTTTGATACTAAGACTGCTAAAATTGATACAAAACGAATGATAACAAAGCACATAAAAGTCGACTGAGAGGCAGATCATGGCAGCTTTGGTACATCTACACTAAGGCACCCTGTGGCTTCGACACACTGATAATTCAACAATACATAGCGTGGAGGACTCTCACATCAAGTACAGCAACAGACCAGACAGTGTTGTTTACAAAAACGCACCATTTTCAGCTCTTAATGTTATAAATAAATCAATAAATGTTCCTTTCTTCCTCCAGTGGAGATCTTTTTACGTCTCTTGGTTTGTGCCCAGGAGGAGCAACACGGCCGCGGTCACTCTTCCCGTGAGCTCTGCACCATGGAGTACGCCTTGCAGGGGTTTTTGAGGCAGCCGGAGGCCCAGCTGATGGGCCAGTTGTAGGAGCACGGCACCGACGTCTGGACGTTCCTCTCAAAGAAGTTGAACACGGGGTTCCACCAGGTGTTGGTGAGGTAGTTATTGGGCGAGCACTTCAGAGTCTGCAAGACAAAATAACAAAAATAACATTTACATCATATAATAAACCTGTCTTTATTAATAAAATCTCCAGATGATACAGTAGCTACTCTCAAATAACTCCTTCATACACCATAGGCGTAAACCCGGGAGGGGTGGGGGTGTCCGGATCCCCTCAATCTTGGAAAAGTCTAGAATTGTCTTCCCAAAAAAATAATTGAAGAAACGTTTGCTAAATAAATAATATCAATATGAAAAGGCAAAAGAAACAAAGAACGAAATAAATCTGCTATTTCTTTCAGAAAAAATAAGAATACATTTTTAGGTCTCCCTCTACCATTATTAGAACAATGGTTCAGTCCAAAGTGTAGGAGGAGCAACAGCTGGAGGGAGGAGCTAACTGTTAGCTGCTAACTGTTAGCTTTAGCTCTGCAGCACTAACATAAAACCCTCTAGTAAGTAAATACTTAAAGCAAAAGACATCTAAACCTTTTATTTACTTTCATTGCCCAATAAGATGAAACATATTAACAATAAAAATCAGACTGCAGTTCGTTATTTTCTTACTTTGACTAAATCATGATAAGCTGCCATATTAGCAAAACTGCTACACTGCTTTCATAGACTTAAGCTTTTTTAAGGTAGCAAACATTTCATTCACATTTAACTCTTTAACTTTTAGTTAATTAAAAGAGTTTGAAATGGGAGGGAGGAGCTGAGCAAGTGGAGCAGCTCAGTGTTGGAGCCGAGAACAGATAGAAAATACTAAAAGTTATGTCTTTATTTCTCACTGTCTTCAACGTAGAGCCTTTAAATCCACAAAATAAAGTCTGAATATTTTTCTATATGATGGCCCAGTGCTTTAAGTGTTATTTAAGTTTTATGTTTAAGTTATGATTCTTCCCAGATATTCATTTCTATCTACTTGTTTATTCTCCGTCACCCAGGACACAGCAAAACTAAAAAAGGCTTAAAAATAAAGCAACTTAATAAGTTATACCGTAATTTAAATAGCCTATAACTTGTATTGGGAGCCATTTCAATAAATCGATGTTTATGAGGAATTTTATTAAGAGGAGTTATTTATTAAAGCTTTTGTATTTAGAACCTTACATTTTTGTAAAGGTGTAGCAGAGATTAGGTCAGTCAGACTGAACAAATGTTGCTCGTATCTGAGCAACATTTGAATTTTAGTTTTACTTCTTAGCAGGTTGCTTACTGAGTATAAAATATGTTTGATGTGCATTACTAGTCATTTTTGGTCCTGCAGCTTGAATGTGGTTTAAAAACTTTCTAAACCACATTTTATGTTACATTTCACTGTAACTTTGCCAAGACCCCAGAATTGGTCTTAAGAAACTTTCCTGTTTATAGTCCCCCTCAATAATGAGATGGGATTTATATCCTTGTCATACACTTCCACAGAAAATGGATTTTCATTTGAAAGCATTTAAAGAGCTGAGTTTTAGAGCCACTATGCCGTCTGTATTATAGCCACCAGAGGGAGCTGTTCAGCTTTTTAGCATTTTAGAGGTGGTGGCAGAGCAGCATTAGTCTTAATAACTGAATTAATACAACAATTTATTATCTGCACTTTTTTTTCCTGTCTCTAATGATTAAAAAAGCCTTTGTTTGTCATTTTCTGACCTGTAAGTTGGCCATGGTGTGGTACCACCAGAACAGACGGGACGTGATGAAATAGGCCACGATCACATCCACGGTGTAGTGCTCATGAGCCACCAGGATGCAGAGCACGCCCACGGCGCTCAGCAGCCAGCACATGAGGTGGTACCACCAGAAGGACTTTGGAGAGTCTTTAGAGGAGGAACCACAGACGGGCCGTCAGTAATTATAAAGTTACACAGTCAGTAATAAACAGCAGTGATTTGGGTTATTTACTCTGTCATAAGATGGGATTCATTTTAATGTGTTATTTATTCCTTTATAAATGTCACAGTTTCAAGCTAAATATTTTGTTAGCAAGGTAAGTATTTAGTTTACAAGCTGAACATTTTGGTTCAAGCTAATTATTTAGTATTTAGTGAGCAAGCTAATAGCTCCACACTAAATATTTAGCTGTAACAGCTAAATATTTAGTTTAAAATTAAATATTTAGCTAAATATTCCAAATTACTGCTGTTAATTTTTCATCGTGGTGAAGCAGTACCCAATAAATAACAACAAATACAACTTTTCCATCTGCCAAACTTACTTTAACCAACCCAATGGGGAAATGACTTTGACTTTAAGTCTGTCAGCCTTTGAATAATTGATAATCAAAATAAATAGACAATAATCTAGAAGGTTGCATAACAACATTAAGCACAATGGGTGATCAGAATGGAAGTACACAATATGAATCATCAATTATTAACCAGAGGATCTCATGAATTGAGAGCAACCGTTTGAGTACTCACACTCTTTGATGAATAGGTAAGTGAGGGTGAGCATCACTGTGTGTCCGCTGTACAGGAAGTCTCCACACAGCAGGTGGGAGTTGGTTATGGAGAGGCCGGCTCCTGAAATGAGCTGCAGAACGCGTTGGATCTTGGCCTGCGTGTCTCCCTGAAGCTGATGGACATGAACATTAAAAAACTAAATAATAACTACTGGATCAGCAGCAATGCTAATCATCAAATTACTTCTGCAAAACTTAAACATTTTAACATTATAAATGTTGTTTTTGTTGACTAATGCAAACATCTGAGGATGTTGCAGAACATCTTTCATATTTAGGAACATGAACTGAAAATATATTGTTGCAGGGTATTTAAAGGGGCAGTGTTATATGTTTTCCTGGCACATAACAAACTACATCAAACAGTGGCGTTTTATTATTAGTTCCTCCAAAATCTCCCAGAGACGACTGGAAATATGATTAGAGCTAAAACTTCTCAAACATCTTCAGCGGCTCAAACCGATCAGTCACTGATCGCTTCGTTTGTGCTCAGCTCACAAACTGCCAGAGGATTACATTTTCCTCAGAGACACTGATGAATCTCATCACTGCTGGTTAGAGGAGGCTGATGGTTTCTGCTCACCTTGGGGGCACAGTTCATGTGCATGCCAGGAACAGGCAGCGTGGTGACGTACATGGTCACGCAGCGGTACAGGTACAGCGTGCCGATGAGGAAGAAGAACCGTCTGCACGCTATGGACCTGTCGACAGGAAAACCCAGATCACTATCGAGAGGCAAACATGGAGCTGATGTCCCTTTATTAGAATCCTGTGAACAATAACTTCATGCAAATGAAGTAGATCTGGAAATTGCAGAGAGCTGGAGCCATTCATAGATTAAATATTGCAGAACTAAAGTAGGATCAGTTATTTATACAAGCTTTTATTATCTTTATACTGTTTGAAGAGCTTCCTCTGCAGCTCTAAAGAGCAAACTGTTTTTTCAGGCATAACATTATGTATGATAGTAATGTATAGCAGTCTTCAACACAATTTCAAGACTTCTAATTGTCTTCAAATTGTGGGATTGGGTTGGGATTTTGGCTGTAGCAACAGATAAAGGGGAATCAATGTTGAATCTATCAAAAGATTTATTTAACAAAAAGAGTTTGTTTCTGTTAGGAAATTAAACTGAAGCAGTTTTAGGAAACAAAATCTGTCTTTATTTAAATTTTTAAGAAAATATAATTGAAATTTATTTGTGCCATTTGTAATGAATAGAGGAGAAATGATTAGCATTACAGCAATAAACTCTTTTTTATATTTACAGAGCAGCTTTTTGTATTTCTTCACTGATATTTTGATAATTATTCTTTGGTAATGAGATTGGATGGCCTCCTCGCCATGACCCTAATGTTTATCCTTCTCCACAGATTCAAGCCTCAATGTCCTAAACAATCATTTTACTTTCAGTCAGAAGAAACTTAAAAATGAAAGTAATGATGCAACACAGAACCTGTTTGATTTTATCTCGCATCACCGTAGTTTTAAATTACACATTGTAAGATTTACTAACATGTAAATTCTACATGGTAGTAAATCACAATCATGATTCTGTTTGTGGAAGGAACCAAACATCAGGGTGATGGTGAGGAGGCCTTCCAGTCTCAGAGAACTGAAGCTCATCACTGAAGAAAAACCATCAAAATATCAGGGGAATAAAAACTTTTAGAAAGGTCTGACCCCTGTAAAGCCAATACTGTTTCTTTTTATTACTGAGAAATAAATAAATAGGTTTTAACATGCAATTTTTTAAAAATAAAATGTAATAAAAATAAGTATTTTCACGTTGCCGTATTATCTCTTGACAGATGTCTACCTTATTTTCTCTTTGAAACAAACTTCCACGTTGAATAAAAATAATTTTAAATCTACATTTTCCAGGAATGTGAATAATTTTGGGCTTAAAGTTTTTTTTTATTATTTATTATAAATATTATAAATTTTCAGGGCAGGGTCTTTAATGTGTTAATTTAGATAAATTAATCATAAAGCAATTGATCGTTTTTTTTTACATACAAATAATCCAGCTGGAACCTTTGTATTTGCATGTTTCTGGTACACCACAGATCTGATGCACAAGTGACATCTGCTGTTAGCGATGGTTGACAAAGCTGTTTATCTTGGCCCACAGGGGGTTAATTTCTGCTTCAGAAGAACGATCTGACAGGACTCTGGAAAAGACTATTTTTGTTTTCGAGTTATGCAAAAAGAAGTTTGCCAATCAGCAAAGCTATTCAGACCTAAATTAGCATCTCAAAGCTAAACAAGAAGCAGCAGCACAGACAGTAAGGCTAAGTTCACATTTCTAAAGAAGGATTTGTTTAAAGATATTACATAAAAATTAGTTTTTATGTTTAAAGATGTTACATACAAACTGAATGGGCAGACTGGCACTTTGAGCCAATCTGATGGTTAAATCACCTAAATAACAGATTTAACCATATGTTGAGCTCATATTCTATTTATTCAATAATTTAGCAGCAAAAAGTGGTTTTGAATTGAGGATGTTGCTTATTGTGTTGATGGTTTTCAATTAAAAAGTGATCAATTGCGATTGATTAATTACATACGCTGCAGTTAACTTGATTAAAATGTTCAATTCCACCACTAATATTTTTATTATTAGTGACAATAACACTGCAGCTAAAACTTTGTATCTATTTTTATCGGTAGCTTATCAGGTTCTCACTTGTATTTGAAGAAGAAGAGCTGGATCAACCAAATAGCCACCAGAACCATCCCATTGATTTCCGTCACAGTGAAAGCCCACTTGACTCTGTCGATGTAGTCGAAAAACTTATCAGGAAGAGGAGGGCTGCTCTCCTTAGGGGGGACGCGCTCGTGCACCACTGTGATGACCACCGTGGTCAGAACCAAGTTAAAAGCTGCGTAAAAGAAAGCGATTAACGTCTTCCACCACTCAGTGGGCAGATGGTTGACTTTGGACTCCGGCAGGGAGATCTTCACATAGTCTTTATGACGGACGATGCCTTTCCTGAAACTCCTCTTCGCCTCCTCTCCGGCGGAGGCGTGGACTGGGCAGGACTTGTTTGTGCTGGGAGCAGAACCATCCTCTGTTCCCAGGTTTAGATTGGGAGTGGAAGAGTCTCCAGCATTCCTGAGCTCTGCTGAAGCCATGGATGTGCGCTCTGTTCACCTCGGGAGTAGAGCCTTTAGTTGCAGAGACATGGGGAAAGAGAAGAGGTTAACACAGGGCTGTGTGGGGTAGACTAGGCATTCATTACTATTACAGTTCTTTACTATCAGGAAATCCACAAAAGGCAGTCAAAATGCCCAAAACGCTGTGATTTAAGATTCTCCTTCTTCTCTATCATTCATCAGATGATTGTTCCAGATGTTCCCAGCAGAACCCTGGAGGTTTACTGCTGGTTTTGAGGATCTGGAAGTGGAATGGGAGGCATATCATTAAGGCTGTTTTCACACCTGATAGTCTGGTGAACTCGGTTTGATTTTGGACCAAAATTGCAACATTTGTTACATTTCCAACTGTTGTGGTTCACTTTTACGCTGCACTGTGTCAAACCAACCAAACCCTGATTGCGGAGCAGTCTCCGGTCTGGTTGCCGTTCACATTTGCATTCAAATGGCACCAGAGTTCCCTTCAGCCAAACCGAACTGAGCTGCATTTTCTTTCAAATATTTAAGGCATTCACTATGAAAATAAATCAGTGAATAGGCAAATTTTCTGTGAATTTTCTGGAGCTATATTACAGAGAAAAATGAGCGAGGACTGAACCGCAAAAAGGTAAGGGTCCGTTTCAACTGGCCCATGCTGCCTCTGAGCAAATGAAACACTTCTGGGTCATTGTGGTTTATTACAGTGGAGGCAGCAATGTCAGGATATATCCAATCCACAGTGGCATAATTTCATTTATGAGAAGCTGAATCAGAGCTCATCGTTGGGTCTCATGTCCAGTTTTAAACATTAGTATTCAGACGATAAAGCCAGAAAACTAATGGCATTACAAAGTAAAAAAAGAAAAAAGTATCGACTTAATTATAAAATTAATCAACTAAATGGATAAAATGATGCAACAGATTCAACTAAAATACAGTAATTGTGACTCTACATGTTTGTCTTGGAGTAGCTTACATTTTACCAGGTTAGAAACCTACAAACCAGATGGATCACAAATGTTTTATTGATACAACAATGGCTAACATTAGCCATTGCTACATTAGCCAACATTAGCATTAGCAACAGTAGCATCTGGTCAATTTTAAGAGGCCAGAAGTGATTTATTAAAGCCATCCGTATCATTCTTCAGCCAACATAACGCTAGACAAGCGCAAATAGCAATAATTACAATTGTTTTGTACAGACCACTACATCAGTAAAACTCTTATTATTAATACAAACAATCACAGATGTTTCCAAAAACATTTCAAGTTACTCAGATAAACTTCCATCCTAGCTACTAACCTTGTTTCCTTATGAAGTGAAGATGAAATTTAGTTGCTTTTTGTCTTTTTCTGTTAACCTTTTCTGTGTATTTCAGTTAACCTTCTCAGGTAGAACCTGATTCCGTTACCATGGCTACCCTGACAAGAATGTTACCAAAATAAAAGCATATAACAGCAGAAGGTAACTTTACTCAGTTGGCCTTAATGTTTCCATTAAAAGCTGTGAATTAAGAGACTTTGTCGAGGAAACAACACGCAGCCCAAACATGCAGCTGTGTGTTGATTCACACGTATTGTTGTCTGCAAATACATCCATCAAGAAGATGAACATGTGCAAGCAAAACATTTCAAGCTAATGACATGAGAGTGCACTCTGGAGCTGAAGATTTCTATTGTTTCACATCTGCTTTAATGCCTTTAAAAGCCTCTGTGATGGTTTTCAGCGCTGAAATGCATCATAATAAACCTCCTTGGGGAGACGACCAGAATGCCCTGGTTACATGCAAGGAAAAACAAATATTTACAGGAGACCAACGGATGGAGTCACTGAACGTATCGGTTACAGCGTAATCAGTTTTGTGAAGAATATATCGGTGGAAAAAGGATACAGGCTAATTTAGGCTCTGTGGTATTAGTAACAGAAGGATTCACAATACATCTGACAATCATTGAAGTGTTTAAATTGTTCTGCTCAAATAAAGATGTTGAAAGTCAGACTTGGTTAGCCCAAAATAATCCAACCGCTTTAAACCGCATGTAATAAATTAATAAATATTAAGGACTTTTTCAGCCACATTTCAAGTTAAGTTTATTTGTAACTAAAGTTTCAGTAGCAGGGTATTTCAGATGAAAACATAAAACAAGAAACAGAAAGAATCATTACAGAGCAGAGGAAGAATAAATAAAAGTGATGAAAGGTTGGAATACAGACTACAATTAAAGATGCTCCAGTTATTGATAAACTGGTGGGTTTTTGTCCTGACTTAAAGGAACTCAGGGTTTCTGCTGTTTTGCAGTTTTCTGGAGGTTTCTTCCAGATTTGAGGAGCATAAAAAATGAATGCTGCTTCTCCATGTTTGGTTCTGGTTCTGTTCAGAGCAGAACCAGAACCAGAAGACCTGAGAGGTCTGGAAGGTCGATACAGCAACCTTCCTGGTGCTAAACTGTTCAGTGATTTATAAACTAACAACAGTATTTTAAAGTCAGTTCTCTGAGCAACAGGGAGAACAGGTGTGCTCTATCCTCCTGGTTTTAGTCAGAACGCCAGCAGCTTTTATCCGTCTAACCTCCTTCAACCACAGAACTTCTTGCAGCTGTACAATCTAAAGCATCGCACCATTTTCCCGTCTATGTTTGAGCACAGCTGTTTTCCTTTTATTAGTTGTATTGATTGCTTCATTTATTAGTTTAATAAATTTTTTTTTTTGGTTATGCTGACTATTTTATGTGCAGGACTTTGGTAAATGGCAGCTGTTTGGCAAAATGGTTTATGCATATGGACATTGCAACAGGATGTCCAACCTGTGAGAAGTCCTCCAAACTCTTCCACCAAAGCCTCTGGAGGGACGGGTGGAGTTGGAAAACTGGATGCAGTGATGTATGACTTAGCGGCCTGTGCTTGTCCGGGCTATTTCAGGAGAAGTCCACCAGTTGCTTTCAGAGCTGTGTTTTACTCTGGTAAAACCAGGGCTTTCTTTTTTTTAATTCTACTTTGGGTCTTCATAATAACATGTTGCTTTTGCTGCCCACTAATTTCCACGTTTGCACTGTTTCATCTTTCGTCATTAAAGAGCGCGCTAAAAATAAATTAAGCTTGAGGCGGCCACGCCTCGTATAAACCAGAGAAACCCAAGAATTAGATGGCAAAGTGCTAACAGCTGAAAAAAACACAACCAAAATCTCCATCTTAAGCCTTCAAGCATGTTTCAGTTTTAGATTGAAACTATTTTATTTAGACTAAAATCATTACACCTTAAAGGTTCTGACTCCGTACATCTGACTCGATGTTTCCAGTCACGTATTTGGATGTTTATAACTAGTGAACTAAAAAGTTAGCTGTGATGTCCCTAAAGCACTAACCATGAATGTTAGCTCCACTAATGCTAAAGTGCTAAATTCAACCATGTTTATATCAACCATGTAACATGAGGAGAACATGAGGAGGCTCACAAGGCAATTTATATGAGTAACAAAAAGCTAATAAACACAAAATAATAATATTAATAATAATATTAAAAAACAATTCATATATGCCAATTTAATTAGCATCTCATTTAATTGTTGTTGTCTTCTATATATATGTCTCATTTGTTGATGGGTTGTATAGAGGCCATCTGGTCAATAAAGTTTCCTAAAAAAAAAAAAGAGAGAGAGAGAACATGAGAGGAAATGAAAATGATGCATTAAGTCTTCACATACTTCAAAATAAGAGCATGGATATAAATGTCTAACAACTTGAAGAATTCTTAAAAAAAAAAATATTTAAGTAAAAGTTCACAAAATAGCCAAGAAAATTAGAAGTTATGTGGAAAAATAAATTTAGGGGAGGCTAAGTGGGTTAAACATTTTCATCATTAGCAAAAATGCTAAAGCCCTAAATGAAAAATTAGCTCTGCTGTTAGCACATTAGCAGATTAGCAGAAGTGCCCACCACTGTGTTAAGCAGAAAAATGAACCCCAGAGATCCTGGAAATGTGAATGTTTTATTCAGTAAAAAAAAAAAAAAAAAAAAAAAAAAACAGGAAGAGGGGAAACAAGGCAGAACATCTTAGAAACAAATGAAAAATCACTAGCAAAAATGCTAAAGCCCTAAACAAAGATTTAGCTAGTAGTATATCAGAGGAATAGCGGAAGTTTGCGCACCACTGTCTGTAGCAGAAAAATAGAAATTATTCATGGTGCAGCAACAACAAAAAGAGGAGAAAAGAAGCAAAACATTTTAGAAACAAATTAAATATAGAAATGCTAACAAAAATGCTAAAGATTTAAACAAAAAATTAGCTTCAGTATTAGCACATTAGAGGCAGTGTGTCAACCACTGCATTGCTCTTTATAACAGAAAAATGGGCCCTATGGCAGCGATATGAATGTTTCCACCATGAACAAGGTAGAAATCAAACGCAACAAACATCACAAACAGAAAGTGAGACTCCACTGAACTGAAAGACATCACAGAGGGATGAATAATGGCAGCTTGGATAAACAGACTCCAAGCACCAGAGCAGAAGAGTCTGGCTTCTGCTCATCAGACTGAACCAAAGGTTTGCAGAGCTAAATGCAGAGGTGGAGGAGAAAACCAAGAAAAGGCAACAATGACTCAAGATTTCCAACTCTGAAGCACATTTAACTTTTTCTCCTCTTTCCTTTCTTTCATCACCGTCCTGCTCACAACGCCCTCCAAGTGCTCCAGCATTTCATCTGATCGGTCAAACATGGGAATCAGGGTGAAGATCTGAGGCACCTGGATCTATATTAGGTGACCATTTCATGTCTAATTCCCATTTTATTTCCCATTCAGATTATGAGATGAGATAAGATTTTATAAAAGTATTTCAAGGAAAAACATATTTTTTGTTTTCAGAAACGTAGTAACATTTCACATATCAAATGAATTTCTTTTTTAAATAATGTTTCTATGCTTCACAGTATTAACCTACAAAATCTGTTTGATAAATGTCTGTTCAGCACAATTTTCACGGATGAATTGGTTTGCATATTTTTGAAAGAAGTCAAAAGTACTAGTAATGGAAATGCCCTTTTAATGAGTCTAAACCACATAACTACTTTAGGCTATAACATTAAAATCCCACCTATTTGTGTTCCTACCAACAGAATAAAAAGTTACGTTTACATTTATTCATCCTTCTGACAGAGGTAGACCTGAAAATTATTTTTATTCAACCAAGAAGTTTGTTTATATTACAAACACAATAAAACAGTGTAAGGTTTTTCATTTTCTGTTTTAGTAAAGAATAGTGTGTCAAATTCTCAATAATTAATAGAAAAGATTTGCCCAATTTTTAGATTTAGATGATTTATGTTTCTTTATACTTATATATATGATCTATGAATATTATTTGGGGCTTAATTAAAGGTTTAGCAAATGCTAAACAAACTTCTGAAGAATCCGTAAGCCGTTTTAATTCATTTGCTTCTGGTTTGACCAATGTGAGAATCTGAACTGTGAATGGAAAGCTACGAATCAGACGAAAGTTTAGCTTCTCAACTGAGTCATGTCCCATATTTTAGTTTTTTTAAAAGGTAATTTGAATTAAAAAGAGGCTCTGAGGCAGAATGCCAAGTACGGCACAGATTTGTCAAACGGGTCCAGTCATTAAATTTTAGTCCAGTTTCACCTGAAGAGCACCCTGCTGGTTGAATTTCACACAAAAAAGGACTAAATATAAAATGGTAAAGTATCTCTGATGCTATAAAGCACATAAACTGTGACCATAAACTGAAACGTCAACCTTCAGGGTTCTGTTATTACCAGATGCTGTTGCATTGCTTTGGTGTGGAGAACTATAGAAACTGTTTTTTAGTCTACACATTTTATGGTATCTTATTGGCTTTGGAAGGGAAAAATAAATATTATTTTATATTTAGCAGTTTAATTTGACAATAATAGTTACAGTAACAGTCATAAGCTGGGGATAATAAACATAAAATGCCAAAACTTTCACTTTTCTGTAAATTAGCAAGAATAGTAGAGAAAGAATGTGCAGTAAATTAGATCTTACTAGTTTACTCATCCTGGATAGTTTCCATTTGAAATCTATAAAAATCCTGTTTTTATTATTTTACCAAAGTGTTATTAATTAATAGTTCCTGGAAAATGTTTTTACTTTATCATTTAGTTGCTGATGCAAATGATTGATTTTTACACAAACGACATGCAAATGTGTCGAATGAGACCGACTTCTTTTTTAAAGTCAGCTGCTCCGTTGACATGGCGATAAAATTCAGCTGCAAAGGAGCGACTTGATTTAATGGAAGGACAAAGATTTGACAAAGTTTCATTTGGGACAACATCAGCTAAAAACAGTGTGTGCAAATGTTGGAAATGTCAGCCAATTAAAACCTGGTTGGTGAACGATGGAGATGCCTGACTTTTAATAACCAAGTTTTGTTCTTTTTCATTTGACAGTAAACAGAACCACAGACTGCACATCCAGTGGCATTTTCTCCAGAGCAGATCTGCTTGCACCCACATTATTGAAAATACTTGCTGTATTTAGCAAAAACAAAACAAACAAAAAAAAGACCAAAATCTAATTTCTGTTGGTGAAAATAGACAAAAAATATTTCCAGCCAAAGAAAAAAAAAAATCCAATCATGTATCTAAAATACTCTGATTACTTTAATATTATAATTGTTATATTGCATTAATAGTGGTGAACATATTGCATAACTAGTGGATTTTTTTTGTTTTTATTTTTAAAAAATATATTTTTGTAACCCCTGAGTACTTGATGATTTTAACTCACATGTTAAAAGGTTTGATGTGAACCCGTAGCGATCCAGGCAGCAGTAATCCTAAAATCTTAGAGCAGCAGTGTTAAAACGTTTTGCCACATGGCCCAAAATATTTATTTAAAAACACTCAAAAGCCAAAAAATATTACTTTTTAAAATTAAAAATACCCAAAATTGTGGGGTTTTTTTCACCTGCTGAACAATAAACTACCCCTGCAGTATTTTATACTGCAGGGGTATATATATATATATATATATATATATATATATATTTGCTGTTGTTATTAAGAAAGAGCAGAAATATACTCCTTCAAAGACAACAATCCAATGCAAGTTGTCATGACGACGCTGTTCTCACGCGTATCTTTGTGCGATGGCTGCTCTAATGTTAATATTTTCCTCGGTTGCCTTTTTGCTTCCGTTTTGCTGTCAGAAACCTGCGGCTTCTCTGCGCCCAGCATGGCCGCGTGTAGCTCTGCTTTCGAGGTCGTGACCCGACGAGTTCACACATGCGGCATCTGCACAGCGATCGCTTACCAGAGCGTTGCTCTTCCCGCAAGGTGACCCACATGACATCATGTGAGGACACATGCAGGTGTAGCGAGATCTTCACACCAAGCAGTTTTGCTTTCGGGGGAGATGGGCGGCTTTAGGTAAATGGCCCCAGGATAGTTTTCAGCAGTCTGTAATCACTGGATCAAAAGATGAGAAAAAGAAAAAATTTAGAAGAACGTGTGAATCGCCGCAAGAGGTCATGCAGCACTCAGGGAGTCATTCAGCTCTGTTGAATATGATTCAGGCAGACAAGTGGAAGAGCTGCTAGTGGTTGAGTTGCACTGAGGCTGCAGTGTGGGACCCTCTTTTCATTCTCCTCCCCTCACACAGCTCCCCTCTAAGCTCTGACCCCCATCAATAAGACGCATTCAGACCCCATCAAACAGACAAGCTGATGCACCAGCGGCCGCGAACCGCTGGGGGGAGAACCATGGGAAACGCTCTCCTAATTGCCATTCCCCCCCAAGCCTTTTTAAGAATATTAAGCTTCATTAGCTGACCATTCGTCTTTCTTCTTTGGGCCTTCTTTAAAAGCGGGGCCACAGAAGCCCACTCAGCCAACAGGCCATTAAACCTGACAGGTCTTTGGGAAGAACGGAAAGAGAGAGACAAACTCTGAGAAAAGTGTGGTTAGCTACCCCCTGATTAAATAGGAAGGAGACTAACAGGTTAGTTATCCTCACATCTGGTTTCTATCAGGCTCTCTGTCCGACTCGTTCAACCAGCTTCAGGCCTATTAGGGCCGATTAGGAGTCCCTGTTGCGTGAGTATTTGAAAGTCTGGCAGCGCAGATCTGAACAGAAACTAAGTCAGAGGATCTTTTGCCTTTTGATTGTTTGATGAATACCTTAATAAATTATGCTTGGTATTATTTCATACAAGATATTTAATGGTTGTTGCAGGATGCTAACAACTCGGAAAGGGATTTCGTCACGTCTGGGAGGAATTAAGATGAAATTGTAAAAATAACGATTGACAAATACTGAATCACGATTAAGCACAATAGAGGATCTTCCCATCAGTGTCAAGATAGCTGCACCCTAAGAGGTTCAGATTCAGGAGATGCCTGCAGAAGCAATTAAAGGCTTTGCCTTAGTGTCTAAGATATTCCCTGATTTGTTTCAAATAAGCGGCATTATCATAAGTCCCTGAGTCAGTCTTTCCCCCTCAGGGGATGTCTACATTGTTGTTCACATTAGGCACTTTAAAAAGACTTTAACCTAGAAGTAGTGAGTCATGGGTTAAGGCTGGTGTTTAGCTACGGTATCCTCTTTTTGTGCTCAGGCCTGAACTCGCCTTTTGGCTCCGACTGACACCAGAGGATTTAGATGCAAAGGTTTGAGTCTTGCTCTAATTAGAAGGATCAACATAAAAAAAAAAATCTTTGAACTATTTGCATTCTTAATGGAACCTTTGTATTACATGAAGAAACCAACTTAATGTCAATTTTTTTTTTTTTTATAAATATTTCCACTTTTCCCCAAGGCATAAATAACTTTTCCTCTTGCTGCTAATTCACTTTAAACCAACCAGTGAAGGTGCTAATGCAGTGGTCTCAAACTCCAGCCCTACAGAGTCGGTCTCCTGCACCATTTAGATGTATTTCTGCTTCAACACACCTGGCTCTAATATTAGCTCATTAGCAGAGCTCTGTAGAGTTTGACTTTATGCTAATGAGGCAGTTTAGCCATTTAATTTAAGTGAGTAGGACAAGGGACAAATGTAAGAGTTTCAGACCACTCCTCTAATGCCTGTTGGTGCATATTTTACACAGATGGAGGATCAAATTGGAATCACTTTTCTGTCATCTCATGTTCGTAGTTATGCCTGCATGTGCTGTTTAAAAAGTCAAATCAGAGTTGTTGTTTTTCTAAGTGTAACTAAATTCTAGCATTAAGAGGTTTTCTCACCAGATGTTTTCCTTTCTTTCTTTTTTTTTTTTTTACCAAAGGAAAAGACTAACTTTGCCCATTCTGAGCATGAACTACTCACTGTGAGCTTGTGACATCATTATTCAAGAAATGAGTAAATGCTGTCCTCCTTTTTGGCTCCAGAGAATGACAAATGTGTCCAGGAATGGGCTCTCCATTAATCAAATGGTATTAAGTGCTAAACAGGCAGATCCCTTAAGAGAAGAACCCCTGACCCCCTTCTCTCCATCTCAAACCTTCCACTCTCTCAGCCAGCTCATATCAGCTGGCACAAACGGGATTCATCACCTTGTCATCCTGAGATAATAAGAAGCTACGAGGAACCCACGGCCTGATGGGATCTGGATAAATGTGTGAACCTGCGATGCTGCGGGAGCGACTGCCGATGGTCAGCAATGGGCCGGGCCTTCTTGTTGCTGACACAAAGCCGTTGCCGTGCAATCAGCTCGGTGTAAAATCGACCCTCACAAAGGCGAACAAAGGCAGGGGGCTGGTGGCTGGGGTGGGAGCGCGGCAACACAGCTGTGAGCAGAACCTACACGTCCCGACTCAATATGGGCTCTCCTCACATCTGTAGCCGCCTGGCCCCCGCTTCCGCCAGGTCCCAGGGACAATGGGGGCCCTTGGCCGACCCCTTTTGTTGAGAAGTTTTTCAGAGTTCCTATTTAGCCTAAATCTTAAATATTTCATTAGGCCTCCTTCGCCCCAAACTCCCTCTTTCACCGCCATTTGAAGAGCATCACCAGGACCTCCAGTCTGCTGTAGTTACGCCCCGAAGACGACAAAAGGTTTCTTCTGAAACTTCTGGGGACCTGCTGTTGCACACAAACAAGCACTGTTTAATGCCAAACAATGGAGCCGACTTTCTTCCATCACGCTAAGCTTCTGATTTTGATTTGTTATAATGGAGCAGAAATCGATAGGTGGTTCCAGGCATTAAAGACACATTAAAGTTGAATTAAACTGTTTCTGCATATTTCTATGACAACGTTTTGCTGTTAAAATGGCCTTTTTGGATAACTCTGGTTGTATTTCAGATCTTGTTACAGAACGTAATGTTCCAGAAGACGCTTTCTACCTGCTTTACATTTAAATATTAAAGTTCAGCAAACTTACAAAATGAGTCAATTTTTTTTAATCACAATGTTTTTAAATCATCCAATCTCGTATGTGAGGTACTTTGTACACCTAACTCTATGTATGAACGTGAGATTGATAGTACATTACTATTTCAATGCCACAATAAAATAGTGGCATTTGTAAAAATGTGTTTAACGAGTTTTATTAGCTTCTATTAGCACCATTAGCATGCTAACTGTGATAGCTGCCTGTTAATTAATTTATTTTTCTGTATTTCTATTCCTGTCAAAGCCTTCCAACGGGTTGCCAACATCTTCTAAGCTTGTGACGTAGTCCTAGATGATAAATATAACCTGAAAGCTCAAAACAAACTCGAGGTAATCAACTTAGCCTTCCTGTTATCTGCTGAATCCACTTGTTGCTTCTCTAAAGAGCTCCAAAGGTTTCACCTCAGTTATTTTTGAGTTGAGAAGGAGAAAAGACAGAAAGAAAACATTTAGAGCACTTAAAGTTGTGCTGGACTATGGAGATAATAAAATTATCTCCATAGAAGGTGATGATGGGCATCAGAGTCCTCCCCCTGTAGCAGGAAGGCTAACAGGTATCTGCAAAAAGCTCTATTCATTCAGATTTAATGCCAAAAAAAAAATTACCCACAAATAATTATTTTAAAGTCGATCAAAAGTTAACCTGTGGAAAAATAAGACCATTGAGTCTGAGTATTGGATCCAGGACTGATACTGAACTGGTTTTACCTCTGTTTTTTGTTAACTTTTTGATCCTAGCTGTGTTTTTAAGAAATTTATAATTATAATGTTGACTCATGATAATTGCTTTTGTGAACTTGAGTTTAGATTTGTAAACAAAATTAGAACATGGAAAGAACAGATTAATTTTGCTTTATAATCCTTGAACTGACAGCGTGGGAAAGGTTTTTTTTATGACAATATGGCAACAGTACGTTAGCCATATTTCAACAGAGATGTTAATCTTAGTAAGGTAGCTGCATGATTAATTGCTAACAGCTCACACAAATGGACTCCTTGAATTACGCAGTTGTGGAGTAAGAGTGCTGGATGTAGGAGCCTTTCACATCATGTTTCCAGCAGTTTACATCCCTGTAATTCCATAGACTTGACAGCACATATATATTTTTTTAAATTACTACTTATGTTTTGAAATCAGTTGTGACCTCTCTCCCTTCTTCTCTACGGCAGTTTGTGCAGTAGCTGTAGCAGCTTTTCAGCAGAATATGGACATGAAATGATCGTTCTGAGGCTTTTTCATAGGCTATATATATCTGAAGGTGTGTGTACAAAATGCTGCTGCATATTTAAACCATTTTATGAGTTTAAACAATACCAGGACAAAAGCATTAAATGGAACGAAATCAACAGGATGGATCCAAAAACCTGCTCCAACCTACAAAATATAGTACACTCCAAAAACCCAGATGTGTCCACAATTAGTATTATTAGCAGAAATAAAACTGGACTTATTTTGCTTTTATCATGACTGCAAAAATATAACCATGACTTCTTAAGAGTATTGATTGTTTTAGACATGTTTATTATAGCTGAATCTTGATTGAATTTCAAACATAATAGTGACATGGTCAAATAGCAACGGAGAGAGTTATAAAGTGCTAAATATACATGTAAGGCCACACATCAGCACTACCATACAAGAGGTGACCAAACACTCCCATCCAAATATTAAACACTTGTTAATAGCTTTTCCAGCCCGGCAGCAGAACTTCTGTCAAGTCGGACAAAATGGACTGAAAAGGATTTGCTTTTATGTGAAACCCTAAACTGGTGTGATTGGATGGAGGGACAAAAAGGAGCTTTTGTTAAAAAAAAAAAAAACTAGAAGAGGAGGGGGGGGGGGTGTTTTATCCAGCACTTTTAAGAAACCCTGATGAATAATTCAGTGTTATCATTCAACTTGATGCTCAATTATTATGTTTTTCTTCTGTCTTCAAATGCGAGGGACCCCGGCAGACGGGGGGTATCATAGAGGGGCAACTTGGGGGAAGTAATGCGCACACAAGGACAAAACAAGAAAGGCTACGGCGCAGTCACTCCGCTGTCAGCTTGATAAATATAATGTGTCACCAATTAAAAACTCATTGCCATTCTCTAATTCAGCCAAGGCCTTGTTAACCGCTCCCTGGCAGGGAGGCTGCAGCAGCCGCCTCTGCCTCTCCAACCTGCTCGGCCATAAAGGAGGGCCCCTGATTTCCCATCCCTTTAGAACGATGGCCGTTTCCTTTGGCATGTAAATAAGACATTCACTCGGCAGCACGTTACCAATAGAAAAAAATGACCATCTATGTCTTTGATTTTCATCTTTTTCATGGGAAAACAAAGAATTCTATAGTTTCAGATTTTATTCAAAAAATACCCTCTTTTTGGTGGCTTTCTTTGGGAGCTTTCTCATGGTAATTGTGTTGACTCAACTTGTGCGACGTAGCTATACAACGCATATGAACCCTAGCAGGAGTCCATTACAGAAATACCATTTAGCAAGCTGTTTCTGTGAGAAAGTCAAACGTTTAAGGGGCTTTTTTTGTGTGTGCTGGTCAGGGACAAGGGTCCTGGAGGAGCAGCAGGGGTCCAGCAGAGGCTTCAGTGAAAATAAAGGCCTCTCAGGTCTGAGATAGTTTCCCAGCTGAAATCAAAAGTGTCAAAGTTGTAGAAAAGCAGGTTTTTTTTAAGCAGCATCTGACTTTTTGTCAACCATGACTGCTGTCCTATTTAGCAACTTTCCTGCCTGACACTGGATAAGTGGATGTCGTTAAGCCTTTTACCCACACACACACAGAAATCTCAAAAAAATAAAAAATAAAAAAATGGAGCAAAACAACAACAAAAGAAACACATACAGAGATATGTTTACTTTATTTTTTAAAAAATCATTGTCTAGTTTTTGTCAATCTTTAATCAAAAATATTACTTATTTCTGAAATTCTTTCATGAAACGTTTAGACTGTTGATGCTGATGGTCATGACAACTTCCCTTTTAACTTTACACTTGCTGCAGTAATAAACATTGCAAAATTTTCATATGCATTAATTTTGGCACTGCTGTGGAGAAGGAAATAAGGAAAAACACAACCACAATCAAATAACCACAGAGGCTTCTGAAAATGCTAAATTATACAACTATAATGAGTCTAAGTCTCAGTGTAAGTCTGTAATCAGTTGTTAGTTTTATGCACAAACTACGGGCAGCTAACGGACAGAAGTAAAAAAATTGAGTTTAAAACAAAAATGACTGAAACCTTTAGAGTTTGATTTGCTTTTCTTATTATTTTGTTGACTGTTACAATAAGGAACACAACAAAGACATGACAGCAGAAATGCTAGCTAAAGTCAGCACTGAAAGCATATATATCTGCTAAAGAAAGCTAGAAATGACCACTGCTTCAAAAGGTTTATTTAAAAAACCAAACAAACTTTGAAAAAAAAAAAGTTTATTTTAATGCAAATACGCAAATTTTGTAAACTGTGACACAATTATTGAGGAGAAGCTAAATTAAATGAACCAGCACAAAGTAAAATGTTGGTTTAAGGTCCAAACATTAGCACTGCAGCACAGCTAGTTGCAGGAGGAATTTACAATAGACCTTTTTTTTAATATATACAATTCTTTTTTTTTTATTTAATTGTGATGGAGTGGAACATAAAATTACAGCAGAGATACTGTGTAAACTAAAAAAAATTGTCCTAATACTTAGTTAGCTCTGAAAGTAAAAGAGTTTATGTTTGAAAAAAAGAAGAAAATAAACCATTTGAAATAAAAAAAACATCCTTTTAGAAGTTGCATTTTTGTGTGGTAAGACTGATCATCTGAAAAATGTAAGTGTGACAAAAAAAGAGCAAAAACAAAAAAAGTTGAGAGAGAGTGAAATACACTTTCAAAATATTGCGCCTAAAGTTCAAAGCATTAATTTGTCTGGAGAACTCTGCAATCGCACATAATATTGGATACTGAGATTGGCTCGAGTTTTTTTGGTTTAGTTGAAGTTATAGTAGAGGCAAAATTGCTATTTTAAAAGGAGATGTAGCAGGTATAAAGTAAAAGCACAGAGTATTTATATCAACTGATATAGTGCATGTGAAAAAAAAAGTCAAATCCGTACTGGTGTGAGGCAAGAACAGTAAGAAAGTCTGACGATGCGCTCCAGTTGTCCACTTGTTCTCTACATGTTGCACAATAAAGTATTTAGTGGAATACTTACTCTTTAAGCTTGTATTTACTTCATTCGTACATAACGAGCTGGTGAGTCAGGTCTTTAGGTTTATTTCTTTCAACTTCAACGTGACACCTTATTCTCAGCAGCTGGGAAAGAACGCAGATTTGGAAACATTTCTAAGAGTTGAATTTCTGGAATTCAGGGGTCACATTTATCAGAGTTCCCTTCCTCTTTGTTCCCGTCTCCTTAGCTATTTGCGCCGATGCTGGAATGCAACATATTCCATTCAACAACAAATAAGCCGGGTCATCTGGAAAACTTAAGAGTGTAGGAGCAGAAAACAAAAGGAATGAGGTGCAAACATCTAAAAGAGTCCAGGACTCCATCTTAAACCTTCCTCCTCCTCCTCCTCCTCATCTCTGCCCGCTCATTATCCCCGTCAACCAGGACCAGGCCCACTTGGCACAGCCCTGCAGACTTAATTGAATTAGACATAGCAGCTTGTGTAGGTATTGTGTGGTGGCATGAGAATCTCCCAGCCATCTCCATGAGGGCAAGAGAAAAAAGGAGGATCAGTAACACTTGTCGGCAGATCTAAGAGTCTGAGATTCTCAGGAGTAGAAGGGTTTCTCACAGCCAGAGGACTACCAGCCTCAAGCCTCGACCGTGCCAGATTTAGGTTTATCTCTAAACTGGATATGTAAAAGGAAGTCAAACGAATCGGAAATTTTGGAACCTTTCCATCACACTGAACAAATTATCTGCGTCTTTCATTTTGTTTGGTCACATTTCTGCTATTATTTAAAAAAAAAAAAAAAACTATAATTTTTTCAGTCCCATTTAGCTTGCGCAACTGTCAAAGATGAAGGGCATGTAGCAGCTGTAGCTTTAGGCAAATTGCTTATTTTTGACAAGCAGAGCTGATGAACTGTCAGCAGAAAGCAAAAGGCAACAAACTAAATCTCAAACTAGAAAGCAAATCTTTACAATTTGTAACTGCTTAGGACTGTGTTAGGACTGCAGCACAGCTAGCAAGTAAAGGTAGTCACAAAAGAAGGTGTTTAACATTCCCAGCAAACTGTTTCTTCTCACATTGTGTGAGACTTTAGGAATAAGTTTATGCAATTAGGCCAGCGGTCTCCAACTATGTTAAAGTCCTTCAACAAGTTGTCCTGGTTGCAAAGTCATGACTTGGCACTGCAACTGAATTTCAACAACAAGGCTAGGCTGGATAACTTTTTTTTCTACTAATTATTTATGTCATTATTTGACAACTGCTTTTGTTATTGACTCAGGTTATCTTGTGTGACAAAAAAAAGAGGAACACAACAGAAATTGAACAGGGAGAAAATACTGTTTCATATTACAGAGAGTATGTTCAAGATAGTATGTTTGTTTTCTTAAAATGATAAAGATCCTGTAATATCTCAGTATAGTAAAGTTTCTAACTGGAAACATAAAGATTAAGTTTAAACCAAAAATCTGGTTAATTTGAATTTTTTGGTCAAGGATCTGCATCATAATAAGGTACACTTAACATGACATTTTCTCATTTTAATAACTCAACAAATTTTTTTGTAGCTTTTGCTCAATTATCTAGAAATCCTAAATCTTCTGATTAAATCTGAATTTGTAAAATAATGGTGTCGCTTTGCTCCGATGCTTGGAGGCGACTTCACGCGGCTCTTCAGGAACCCAGTGTGCCGGCTTAACCCTCTGACTCGGAGTTAGCGCTGATCTAGGAGCTGATTTTAAAGTCAAGAGTCACTCACTTTGTGTCTAGAGATTTTGTTTTTCTCCCTCCATTTTCACTTTAAGACAGACAGAAACCTCTTCTAATGTGATTGCCCTTTTCCCATTTCACAAGACCGGTTTTAAAAGGATATGCTGCGAGGGAAAGCCGCGCTGCTCCGACTACATAACGTCACCTCTCTAACCCTCGGGGTCAGAGCCAGATTGACACTATAACCCACATCCCTGATCCTCCTTCAGTCTTTTTAGAGGTGCACCGAGCCGGCAGTAATGCGGCCCGCACTTTATTCATTTTGGGATCAGCCGAGCTGAAAAGATAAGCTCTGAATAATTGGAGTCCATGGACCACAGAGAATCAGATGGGATACTCCGCTCTTTAACTTTTTTCCACCTCTTGTCTTTCTTCGCACCACATAACGGCGAGGACAGCCCTTGTTAGATTCAGGAGGACAGATGTGGTAGAAAAGGAGTGGGATAGAGAGAGGGGTGACGCTGGCTGCAGGGACCTGCCACTCATGTGCAGTGGGAGGACATGGAGCAATGGATCCTCCACAGTCACCAGTGGACAAGGCAGACTTGTGTGCGGACACCAGACGTCCAGACAGTACGCCATCCTGCCTCCTTTTCTTTGCTTCTGACTCTTTAACTCTTGCTGAAACGATATTTTCTGTATTGTTGCGGATTCATTGCAAGGCGGTGGGGGGGGAGTAAGTCAAAGGCAGCTGGTGTCAACGCAAAAAGTACAGAATAAGTATCGAAACCTTAATACAAAGCAGATAATCTTTTAGTAAATCTGCATCAAGCAGTTCATCCAACAATATATACTTCCATTTTGTATCCACAAATTCATAATTTGTTCTTTTTATTTTGTAAGCAAACTGTTTTGTCCAGTTTTATCCAAACCACTGCATTTCAGCATGATTTTACCTCCTCTTTCAAGCTATATTTTATTAAATTATAGACATAAATATTTGTAGAACCACTCAAATATCACATTTTTTTCATTGTACAAAATTTTGTTGAAACTTATTGGGTTTGTTTTGCTTCTGATCCCAGGTTGTGTTAGTTAATGCTCATGAAATATGAAAAACTCTGGATCAAAATAACTGAGAAACTTATAGGACCAAGACAATAGCATTTCTTAACAGTGGAAAGCTTGTTAAGCAGTTAATTTTTTTTTTTTTACCAAATTGACCAAAACTACTAACGTACTAAACGACTAGGAGAAGAAATAATTTGCACCTGTCAGGAAGTTTAGGTCCTGGTTATTACCATCTTTACCACCAAAGTTCACATGGGGAAATTTTTTTTAAAAGTTTAAAAGAACTTTATTTGGACATTTTGGACTGGGAGTATTGTTAAAATGATCAAGTCATTACCATGTGCCAGACAAATAAAAAAGCAGCTATTGTCACAGCAGAGCAAATTAGCACTAATTTCTAATTAATTCATTTTCCAGTTTTACAGATTTTCTTGCTTTTGTGTGATGTGGCCTGATTACAGCTTGAAGTTGCAACAATACAACACAATCTACTCACTGTCACACAAGAGCTGATCTGATCATTTTCACAGCGCTTCTGATCGATTTCTTGGTAAAACATGTCAAGGTTGTAACATTCAGTTTAATCAGGAGCTGTTGTTTAAAAAAGAAGCAATAACAAAATTGTAAAATAAATAAATAAGCAAGGTCTTCTTATGCTGTTTTGTGTTGTTACTTTAAACGCCAAGAGAATCAGTCTTTTCTTATAATTTCTCATTGCTGATATAAGAGGATGGAAGCTGCTGTTAGCAGGGCACAAAAATTAAGACTTCCTGAAAAGATGAGAGTGTAGACTTTATGGTAAATCCTGTTCTAATGTAAAATACGAGAGATTACTGGATTAAGGACATTTCTAGTATACTACATGCTATCACACATAATTTTTGAGAATTTGCAAACAGTTTCTCTTTATTTCCCAAAGTTATGGGGGAGGAGAGGAGAGAATGGATATTTCAGCTGCCTGAAATAATCTGATCTCCCTTCAATAAAATGGGAACAAATTAATATACCTGCAAGTCTTTTACGGTGTTTATTTCTTCTCTTGGCGTTTAAAATAACAACACAAAACAACATAAGAAGACCTTATTTATTTATTTATTTTACAATTTTGTTATTGCTTACTTTTAAAACAACAGCTGCCGATTAAACTGAATGTCACAATCTTGATTATATGAGTTGTTTTTGCCAAGAAATCAATCAGAAGCGACGTGAAAATGGTCAGATCCGCCTCTCTGGCTGCAACGCTCTCTCCAGACACAGGGGGAACAGAATTTCAGAGGGGAACTGAATTTTGCACAAGACCTGCAGCCACTGAGTGAGGCAAAAATATTTTCTCTGCCCAAATCACATGGGCACATCGCTTCCTGTCCCGGAGGCGCGACACCCACTGGCTCCTCGCTTTCTATTAGAACTTGTTTCCTGTGCTCCAGGACATTTTTATGGGGGGTAATAATAACAGTATGATCTCACATAATACACTCACTGTTCCCAACACTGAAATGGAAAGCGTGAGAAGGCGAAGAACAGTGCGTCTTAAGACGAAAAACTAACTACGGGGGTGGAGAACAGAAAACAAGCAAATCGGGATCTGCTGTTTAGAACGGATACGTTTGTTTGTAATAATTGTATTAAGATTGTATCTTGTTTATTTTATTGTCGTTGTCAGACATGGTTTCCTAGCTCCAGGATGATCAATTTCCAAGTTTAAAGTAAAAAAATAAATCCCTTGTGTCCTTTAACCACCTGACTCAAAGTGAGTAATGAAAAGGCGACGCGATGGCGACTGGAGTGGTCAGAGATATAAATCAACGATGGTTTGTAATTCTCTTCATTTAAACAAAGGCCGAGCGAATAAAAACTCATTAAGCTGACATGTGAATTGGCAAACAAACTGTTTAATGTGTGTCTGCTATGTGCAGTGGGTTTTGTTTCAGTGTGTGTGGAGGCAGCCCAAATTTACATCTGATTGGAGTTTAATGGCCCATGGCTGCTTTTACTGCATGACCACTATGGTGACCAAGCTTTTCTCAAGATTTTCAGCAGAGTAAAATGTCCCTTTTTTTGTTGTCTTTCGTCTATTTGAAATGTGTCATGCAAAGCCAAATGGGGCAGGGAGCTTGTATGTATCAATTTGTTTCTGTTGCAAGGCCCAAACCAGGCCGGCAATGAATATATGGGCCATTGAGTCCCTGCGCACAATGGCCACAGCTGATGCGGTTGCCACAGAGACACGCCCTCACAAAGGGCCGGAATGGTGACATATGGTCCGAACCTGCCCAGTCGCTGGACCCCCAAAAAGGTCGACTGCATTGACAGACAAAACCCTGCGTTAGCCATTTATCCGTGCTTACTCATTTCATGGTAAGATAAACTTTTTATAAAGTATCCGCAGCCTATGCACGAGAAGTAAACGAATGGGGGAGAGAGGGAGGCACCATGTAAAATGGGGGGATTCATTATTAAGTGATTAACAAAGGTTCCTTTACCACCTGCTTCTACATTAATACGGGCATTAAAGGCCACTCTTCTTTCACAAGAAAGAGAGATTAACTCAAAGGAGATTCACAATTTGAAATTACAAAGTGTCGATAAATATTATCAACCTATCCTAAAGTAATTTTAGCTCAAAAACAGAATGCATTATTTTTTGCACAGCATATTTTCCAGCTACAATAAAATTCAAAGTGCTTTACATGATAAGAAAGAAAATAAAACGTCACGTTTGCAGTGGCAAAGTGATGACAGTTCAAAGACTGACTGCACTTTATGATGTCTAACTTAATAAAGGTTGATAAAAAAATATTTTTAACTGTAGCTTTATGTTAAAAAACAAATACAATTTTTTAAATTGTCCTTGTGGATGGTGTGTCATGAGGTGAGTGGACGTGGCAGAACTTCAACAAAAAATGAAAATAGACTGACAGACTTGGTGCAAAATATACTTGCTGATTGCTCTTTGAATGATAAAAGAAACAGAGAGAATAAGATTAATCCTTGGCACCAAACAACAAAAAATTAGGAGATTACATCCTGAGGCAGGATTGGAAAGTTAGGAAGGGACAAAATAAATCAGGGGAAATGTGCAGCAGCTGAGGCAAGGAGAGAGACAATCAGGTTAAGCACAGGTGGGATGAATAAATCTGATGAGCAAGGAAACTGTGAAGAAGGAAAATAAACACAGAAAAAAAACCAATAAAACAATACTCAAAAATCTAGAAACCCAAAAGGAAACTGCTTGACAGCAATCTCAGAAAAATGAATGCAAAAATACAAGAAACAAAGGACAGGATGAAGAAACTAACACAAAGGAATGAAGTACTATGGCAACCTCAAATCAATAAACAGAAGAAATCTGGCAAAACCTGACAGAACATAAATAACCCACCAGATAGCAACTCGGGCAAAAACCCAAAAGGCTGCGACACAGAGTCATTTTTATTCATTTCTTAATCCTAAATGTTTCTAACATGCAACTGATTAGGCTTCATGTCACATTCAACTCGGATGAGTTATTATCTTGATCTAAAATAGTGACACATTTAGGTAAAAACAAAAAAAGTATGAATATTTTTGAGCTTTTTATTATTTGAAGCAAAATCTCACAGAACAAATGAAGAAAGTTCTACTAGCAAAACAGAAGCTGTGTGAGAAAGGGATTAAAGATTGAAATGTTTCATTACTCACCGTGAAACTATGTGATGATGTCATCTCAGGCTTCGCATGGTGGGACTTTTCTTAAAGCAAAGTCGCTCTAATTATGCTAAAACATGCATGTGTTACTTCTTCAAATGATGCATTCGGTGAATTATTCGCATTGCTGAATGTAATGTAGGATGTAGATCTTTCAGAAATTACACAGATACCTATTAAGATTATAAAGGTAAAATATACTGGTTAAAGGTTTACGACTTTAAACCTTGAACTGAAATAAGCTGAAAACACTCATTACTTAATCCTTTGTCTTTCTGCTAAATTACAGCAACATTTACCAAAAATTTTATCCTGTGCCTTGCAAAATTATTAACATGTTTTGAACTTTATTTTACCAGGATTTGTTTGATAGATGAACCTAAAAAAAAATGCTTAATTGTGAAATTTTAAGAAAATGATCCATTGTTTCAAACAATTATATTTGGGAAGTTTGATGGCGGTTTGTGTTCAGCGTCCCGATTCATTAGTTGCAGAAATTACTAATGTGAGTATTTATGGAAGTGTCTCAGCAGCTTTGCGGATCTTAACATTAATTAAACACCTGTAGATTTTAATATTCTGATCTTGCCACAGATTCTCAATTGAAGTCTTCTAGCATATAAATGTGCTGTGATCCAAACCACTCCAATATATCTCTGCCTGCGTGTTCAGGTTTATTCTGCTAGAAGAAGAATATTTTGTCCCTGTCTAAAGCCTTTTTCCTTCTCTTAACAGGTTTTCTTCCTGCATTGCTCTTTATTTTGCTCCATCTATCATAATCAACTTCCTGTCTGCTTCCTTTCCCTTCTGAATAACAGCGTCACCACAGAATAATGCTGCCAATACCATGCTCTAACATGAAACAATATATTAAAGATGATGTGCAGTGTTACTTCTTTGCTAGATGTTTTACATATTTGCTTAAAAACTTCAGATTTAGTCGTTCATAAATTACGGATGTGTTCAAACGGTTTCTCTGGCTCGCTGAAAAAAATCATCACTGAGTAATGACAGAATAATGCTTGAATGTCATTAAAAACTATGCCTAATGCTGATCAAAGTAGTCCTGTCATGTCAACATATACAAAATGACAGTTATTATTATTCTTTGATTTCTCTGTTTGGTGAAAACTGTGTAAAATCTTTAAATCTGTCATCATTTTAGATGATATTTTGTTTTTAATTAACTGTATTAGAGTAAAAGAAGGGTGACGGTTAAAAACACAACACTTTTCAGATTTTTATTTATGAAACCTTTAAAATCAAGTATCATGGTAATTACATCTTACAGTTATTCTCTACCTCATGTTGGTCTATTACATAAAATCCCAATAAAATACACAATATTATGTTGCTGTGACTTTTTTTTCTTTTCCTAAACTATCAGATGGTAGTTTCTCCTGACAAAGGATGTGACAGCACAGTGTATGTGATTCAAAAGGATGAATCAACAGATGCCCAGTCACACACACACACCCACCCCCACACACCCCCACACATACAATGATTCTTACAACCACATGTGTACTCTGCAGGGAATAGGTCAGGGCAAAGTGTCAGGAGATGTCAGCTAGGTTGACAGGATGTGAGTGAGACCCGGAAGGAGATCCCACTCAGTTTAGATTCGGAGGTGACAGGTCCTTCTGGATATGACCCGTCCATTCCCCAATTTCACCCCATCCACCCGCCTGCACAGAAGCCCCCATTGACCGGTGTCAAATAGGGGGACCTGAAGAAGAACATTACCCTGGGAGGTCAGAGACCCCCAGGTGACCCAGTGGAACCCCCTTTTAGACCAGATTCTCCGACTGAGTCCAATGTTGAGCTGTCAGATCTGAGGCAGAACGTAACGCTAAAATGCAGGCAGAACTAATCGGATATCGATGCCCCATCCTTGTGCCGGTGGCGCAATAGTTTTCTGGAGAAAACAGTACACTAGTTTCCAAAACACACCCTCGTTGCTATCATATCAGCAGATTCCCACACTTGGATAGAGGTACGGACCCCACCCTTCGACCCCACACTGCACAGCCGCAAGCACAGCTTTCTTGAACTCGCACACAGATCTAAAAATACAAACGAGGGAGGAAATCCCCACATTCCTGCTGCAATGGACCTGCACTACAAAGACGTCCAAACAATGAGTCTCCCTTGACTCGGAATCATCCCAGACAACATAGGAAGGCTGAGGCATCAGAGAGTTGTTTTTCCCGGACAGACTGTTGTGTCTAGGAGTGGAAACCTCTGACCGCCGCTGCTGACTCATGGCAAGGGGCCATATGCAAAAGAATGGCCTGCAGCATGGGACAAACACATGTGGGGAGAGCCGCTGGCATCCAGCATGGCATGTGTCCACAGACTGCCAAAGGATGCCCTGAGAGCAGACTGTATCTGGCTGGAAGCCGAAAGCCGCCAACAACAGATGGTCATTTCAAGCATTAGAAGTCTGACTCGAAATGTGAGGGGAGCTGCTTCTGCAACTCGACGCCGCTTGAAAACATACAAATTCATGATTCAGACAGGTGGAATAATATATTGTCTACCAAACACATTAATCACAAACATCCACCAAGTGAGAGGCTGACTCATTTCTTTCCTGTGAGTGCTTGAGGCGAAGCTCGGTGCTAACGTCAGTAGCTCAGAGCTTCAGATCAGATCTCTCTGAGCGTCTGGCTCGCATCATTCTCGTTGTCTGCGGTCACAGCGGGGCACACATCACACTCTCAGACAAGAGATTTCTCACTTGGACAAAGGTAGCTTAATGACTCGCAAGACTTTTATTTCCTGGCAGCGTGGTGGATGCCCGACTTCAAAACAAAAGGAGTGAGGTGATAATACAAGCTGTTATTGTGAAGTTAGCCTATAAAACTACATAATTAGCATTTAATTGCTTAAATTAAAATGTTCAACCACTGTTTATAAGTATGAAATGTACACTGTTTAATTAAACATGAGAAAACTAGTTAGTAAAATATAAACTTCTTGTAGTGTCGGGACAAACAATTTAGCATTTGGCTGATTATATTGAAAAGATCACAAACACCTGTTTTCATAAAACACACCAATTGCGGTTGCCATTTTGGATTTCACACCCAGACACCCTGGAGATGTCATTTGACAACAGATTTTTGTTTGCATTAAAAGTTAAATGAAGTGAATAAGTAGATGTGGGTAAAATGTCCAAAAGTTATTGTCAAGTAAGAGTGAAACTACTTCCACATATCTTTCCTTAAGTAAAAGTAAGAAGCATTCATCAAAGAAATTACTCAAGAGTAAAAATGTACTTAGACAAAAGGATACATAAGTATTGAGTAATTGATCAAAACATCTAACTTCATATTTTACAAGGATGCCACCAGAAGCAGTGACCAAAGTCTGACAATTTTATTCATAAAATAACAAATTAAGACGTAAGAAACACATTTCAATCTTCTTTTATTTTTCAGTATAAAACCTATGAAACTAATGCTTACAGTAGATAATGTACGTGTATATAAGTACCTCCAGCAACATTAAATAGTGTTGGCTGTAACTTTTCCACCTACAAATGGCACAGCAGCCTGTGCAGATGATCATCACTCACTGGACTATTCAAGTCCTTGTAAGTTCGTGTAATGAGGTGGTTTACATGTAAAGGTGATTTACCAAAGAAATCTGTAAATAAATCTGCTAAAAGGAAAAAAAAAAATACAGAAATGCAAAATAAAGTCTTTAAACACTGAAAGTTTAGTTGAAAAACCTGAGATATTCTCAAACACATCAATGTTTTTTTTAATCCAAGGGCTAATTCATTTCTTTCCCTTGAGTACCGAGTACAGCTTTACCTTTTCCTTGACTGACAGCTGAACAAAAGGAACGGGACAGAGTGATTTGTCAATGGGTAAAAATCAGCACAAAGAGCTATTGATTGGCAGGGAAGAAAGAGACGGGGGTGGGGGGGGGAGACAATGAGCGTGGCTGTGAGATCTCCCCTGAATGATCAATACTGGAGTTCTGGGTGAGGGAACCGTCCCACTTGTGTTTATACAGTCAGATACACAGCAAAGATCATCCATTGTAGAGCCAGTCCGGTGCTGTCACTCAGCGCAGAGCGACGCTGCAGGGGGCGGCCAGGCATCTCTATCTCACACAAAGATGTCTGCTCTAATGCTCAGAGTCGGAGCAGTCTCCAACGCTGCAGTGGGTTAGGGCACAAGAAGCTCGCTGCTGGGGTCTTAATCAAGAATGATGACAATTAGTTCTAATTTATTCCTGTGAATTGCAGGCACAAGTTGTTCAGAAGTTTAGAAGATTTATTTTAGATGGTCAAATGATGCAAAAATGCATTTTCCTAGCAGCTGAATAAATACTTTTTCATTTTATATATTTCTTACGTGTATATTTCTTTAAACTACCTGCACACAGTTGTCCTAAATTAACTTTTCAGCTTAATTTACACCACATGGAAAAAAATCTTACAATTTTAGATGTCCGTGCATTTTTTCCTGCACATGAAGGTTTTTGGGGCTCCATGATGTCATAGCATGCTTTTCGCTATTGCTTTGTTCACTGGGTGTGTCCTCAAAACCGTAGTGGCAACTTTTACTGTTTACTGAATGCAGATTTTTTTTTACTTTTCACATCAAGGAATGTCCCAAAAATGATAATTAGTGTGAGAAAATAGTTAAAAAAATAATAAAAATAAGTCAGATACAAAAATTTGCTATATTTAGTTTAATGATATGTAATTTTTTTTCCTCCTACTAATAAACTGTATTAAAAGGGATAACTGGGACAGGATAAGAGAGAGACACTGCACTTTACACCCTCTTGGTATGTTGGTATGTTCAGTTTCAGTTAACATAAGTAGCAGCTCAGCAAATCATGTGGCAGCAACTCCTTGTTGGTGTCAAAAGTCAAATGGACAGACGGTATTAGGATCATAAAAAGACAACAATGGTTCATATGAGCAGAACCCTTTATTTATTTTTTTTTCATTTTTTTCTCCAAAGAGTTTTTGCGGTGCTAGTGGCTCGTATTTTTTGCAACAGTAGGCAGACAGGGAAGACATGCGGCAAAGGTCGCCGGGACCCGGAGTCGAACCCGCGATGTCCACGTCGAGGACTAAGGCCTCCAAACCTACAGAAGCAGAACACACCAGGAGCCACGACTGTAAGCTAAAAATGGAAAAGAAAAATCACAATTCTTACAGGATCACAAAAATTTGAAATAGCAATTCCTGGTCCAATATGACGGGGTCAAAATTTGGAATAATCAACAGAAAAACAAGGATCTATCCCTTGCATTAATAGTTCAGGCTGCTGGTATAAAGGTATGGAAGACATTACCTTGCTACACTTTTGGCTCTTTAGTATTAATTGAGCAACTTTAAAAAACTACAGTCTAGTTGCTGACCATGTCCATCACTTTGTGACCGTGTCGTCCGATGTCTACATCCAATAGGATGACACACCATGTCACAGAGCTCTGATTCACTGTACTCCAAAGGTCTCAACGATCAATACATCCCCAATCCAACAGAGCTCTGCTGGGATCTGGTGAAATGGGGATTCACATCACTGAGATGCAGCCGATGAACTTGCAGCAACGGTGTGATGCTATAGAGTTAATACGGACCAAAATCAGTGAGGAACGTTTCCAACACCTTGTTGAATCTATGATACAAAAACGTCAGGAAGTTCTGAGATCAAAAAGGGGTCCAACCTTTTACTGCAACCCCAAAATGTTACAGATATGCACCACTGAACCCAGAAATGTGTATCTAGATATTGTCAGTTTCTGGTACACCTTAACATCACGGCACACACAAAGACAAACACACCCCCACACACACCCACACAGATTGAACAAAGGCATAATGGGAAGGGTTTGATCTGTGCTTTCGCCTCATGCTAATCTTATCACGACCACATTTTCAACTCTCTGGAGAGCTGCAGATGAGATGAGTGCTCATGCAGGACGAGTGATCCATCCTGGAGCGATCAGCGCCAACCATCACGAGGGTACAAGGTGGCTGCGGAGCCACTGTTTACCTTCTGAAGCCTTTTGTTAAGTGCCACTCAAAAGCTGCTTGTTATATCAGCAGAGATAAGAGTCTGACAGCGAAGGAGACAGATGAGCGCAGGAGAAGAGGAAAGTGTTGAAAAGGAGTGTGTTTTCTGGAAAACGATGTCTTTTAGGCACATGATTTGTAGAACAACTTCTGCTTTTGCAAACTTTAATTTGCAGTTTAAGTCTTGCTGCTTTATGTTGCATCATCTTCATAAGTACAGATGAGTTTTCTGTGTAGAGATTGTTTTTGTCTAATGGATTTAAATGTGAAATAAATGAAAATGTTGGCTGCTTTTCATAGTCGATCTCTTTTGTATCATTTTTGAATAATTCTTTAGAGGGTTGTGGCATTACAGAGTAATTTGTATTAATTTGTGTGTGTGCGTAGGGGTGTGTTTGTATGTGTGTGTGCTCAGCTGCATTCTCAGCTCCCTCTGCCCATTCGAGTGCATTTATTTGCAGTGAGCCTATCCACTTATTGTCACTAGTCCTGGTACCCCTAGTCCACTCACCCCCCCGCACAGCCCAGGCAATAAATCCACAAGTGGCGCACACACTGTTCAACAGTTACCATAAGAAAAACAAGAGTGAAGAGGATGAGTGTTTGC
The DNA here is from genome assembly GCA_903066815.1 of Brachyrhaphis roseni. Taxonomy (NCBI): domain Eukaryota; kingdom Metazoa; phylum Chordata; class Actinopteri; order Cyprinodontiformes; family Poeciliidae; genus Brachyrhaphis; species Brachyrhaphis roseni. The sequence continues at coordinate 162,580 of CAEFZY010060897.1, forward strand.
CTTCCCATGGAATGAAAAGGGAATGGGGGGGAGGAAGAGGAAAAGAAGACGAGGGCTTATCGCGTAACACTCATTCCGCTGCGACATTCAGCGCAAAAGCACAGCTACGCACATACACTCGTTTACAGTGTCTGCTCGCTGCTTTGCATCACAATCTGCTTTCGGGAAGCCTTTTTCATAAAGGAGTTAACAGATAAAAGGAAGGAAGGGTTAATATTGTAAAAAGCTGAAAGATGGTCACATCTGCAGCAGGGATTTGTCCCAGTCTCCACAGACACATAGGACGGCCCAGATGAGACGGGACCAGACACCAGGACATCCTGTTTGCCAGTTTAGGGGACAATGCCCCCCACCTCTCTGCAGTGCTAAAGTGATAATGTTCTTACAACAGTGCGGCTGTCAGCACCTAACTGGAGCAGGACCCAGATAGGACTGCAAACCTCGGCACAGCGGGACGTCAGACCAGGAAAGGATGTCTTTCAACACATCCCAGAGCAGAACATCCTTTGGTCACACAGGCTCGTGTTTCGTTTGCTAGATTTATACCAGGGCATGAGACTTACCTTGATCTCATTGATCTTCACTAAATGTCTGCTGACAGAAAAATTTAGAGAATGCTGACTTTGCTTTACTTTAATGTAAAGAAGCAGGACAGTTTCATAAAACAGTAAAATGCCTGTTTAAATTGATGCAAATAAACCAAATAAGGTAGATTTAGAGTTCACCACATTTGCATGAGCAGATATGCAAAAAAATAAATGAATAAAAATTCAAGAAGAATGCAACTTTTTTGCCTTTAGTGTATTACTCTTTTGTGTGTTTTCCCATTGTTTTAGCATTTCAGCAAACACGTTTAGCTTTCTTAACTTTGTCTGACCTCTGTTTTCATTATGGCCACTGAAAAGGCATGTCCAGACAACGGCCTTAGCAGAAAATCGCTAGAAATGTTGAAGGAGCCATCATGTCACTCCTTCGACATTTTGTAGTTCTGCAGTTTTGAAAAAGAGTTCTTAAATGTTATTTCACCAAATCTCAATAAAAACAGGCAAGATGAATTTTTAAGTCAATATCTCAAACATACTCCTGCTCAAGATTTTGTCAAGATATCAAAAAGAGAACTGTGGTTCTCAACATGTGTGGTTGCAAACAAAATCCTGACTGAAGTACGGCGTTGGCCATAGCATGTGCTGCAAGAGGGACCGGTGCGCTAAATAAAACAGGTGGCATCTGCTGATGCTGATCCCACATACAGGACAATAACTTTATGTGGAAATATTAAAAGAAATCAAAACCTTCCAGAAAGTTAAAGTTGAAATGTGAATGGATCTTCTTAATAGCTAACCACCACATTAGTTAAAAAATTATTTTAGGACAACCTAGTTAATGATCTCCATCACAAAGCTCAGATCTGGATGCCATAGAAACCTATGAATAAAGAATCTTTCTCTCAGTTACACCAGTTCTGTCAGGAGAAGCTTGAAAAGCTTGAAAAAGTCTCTAAGAATATTTATTTAAACGCCTACCACTTAGCTAACATAAATAATTTTGCTAATCCTGTGTGGGGAAAAAAGGGGACCAAATTATTCTGATTTAAAGTCAGAAGATGAGAAAGGAGCTTGCATGTCTTTTTTTTTTTTTTTATCTATGTACCATATTTTCCAGACAGTAAATCACACTTTTTTTTATAGTTTGGCTGGTCATGGGACCAACGCAAGTTACGTTTTTTTTTCACTCTTCATGATGCATTTTCTGAATGATGAAATTTGTACTCTGGAACAATTTATAGTCTGGAAAATAGCACAATTATCTGGCTTAAACTGCGTATCTGTGTCTGGATTACATAACCAGCTGGAGATACAGCTAATCAATTTTATCCGATCAATTTAGACGAGTCAGTTCCCTTCTCCAGGAAAAACGTGTCGGTCCAACGTAAAGGTAAAAAAATATATATATAAATGTTGGTAACGTGAGTAGACTATAACGCTGACAGAGATGTGAAAATGAAAGAAAAGTCATGAGACCACAGTGGCTGACTTCACTTCACCATGAAGGTAAAACTGTATTTAAGACACTCTTGAAGTAATGGTATTAGTATTCCAGCTGTCAGACATAAAAAAAACAAAAAACAATGAGGTTAGACTCTTTTCTTTTTTAAACAAACTCAACAAAACTTGAGGCTTTAAATAAAGGCTAGCATTTGTATTCATCTTTAAGTTTGTTTCCTAATAATCACAAAATTGGTAAAAAAAAAAAAAAAAAAAAAAAAAAAAGAAAGCAGACAAAAAAAAAACATTTGTGGTGAAATGTCGTATTGCATTTGAGTCATTCAGTTCCTCAGTGAAATAGGCTAAAGACTGTTTCTCACAGTCATAGAACCACACAATGAAGCCCACCACACAGACACACACACAAAAGAGGAAGAGGAGTCGCCCACAAACAACAGACAGAGACGGTGGCATCATGGGTAAGATCACGGTAAATGATCTTCTGAAGTGTCAAATTGGGGACAAGTCGAGACATGTTGTTCGACACGAGATGAGTCACACGCACCCCCACACACACACCAAGTCATCTTCGCTGGGTGAGTTTCATGCACTAGGTGGAGATATTGAGTTGTCTCGTTCACGCTTCATATCTGTTTATGTTTAGATGTTCATTTAGTGTTTTACAACTAGACTTAAGCAGAATGTATCTTCTGTTCGTGACATAAAACAAAAGAAACAGACGTTAGAATTTTTGCAATATTTAAAACTAAAACATACCAAACAGACACCTGTCATGTTTTCAGTATTGGAATTATAACAAATTGATTGCTATTTTTATATTAGCAGTACTAACAAAAGAAACATTTTTGGCACATCTGCTACACCAAGATGTTTCAATTTTTTGATCTCCTACATTAACAATTTAATTCAGATGTAATTTAGGACAATTCAGAGTGGCTAAACTACTAAAATGTCATAACAGCTGGCAAAGCTGAAGTAGTTGACCCAGCCTAGTAGAAAACCAAAAATCAAAAGCACCCAGAGGCTCCTCTGAGGCCACCTAGGAGCCTGCTGGTTGACCTCTAGCCCTGTCAAGAGGACCCTTAACTTTCCCTCTTGGAATCTGCATGAGCGGCAAGGCTGCAAACCGCAGGCCTGATGCCATGAAACTGAAGAAGCTGCTGAAAAGCCAAACCTGGCTTCAGACGTACGTCCTGCAGACAAGCGGCGGGGATCAACAGAGGCCACGCGGCACTCGAACCCTGTGATATTTGACCTGGCTCGACTCATCTGCGTGCGCCGGTCCATCCTGCCTCGCCTGCTGCACACCTCCGACCCACGCCCCGGGGGCCGAGATAAGTGGTCCCTTGCTATAAATATAAAAAGTGCTGTGAAAGCCTGGATGGAGCCAAGAAAGACCAGACAGGGTGAGAAGGATGGCATAAAAACATAAACACCTGTTAATAAGGTGTCACATGGGAGGTCACGGAAAAGGAAAGTTCAGCCTGGACCACCTCAAACATCCTAAATGCACATGTCCGAAGATCTTATTTGAGTTTCAGCACTTTTTTTTTTTTCATCGTGTCCCTGCCTTTCTATATCTGTCCATCTGTCTCCTCGTCCTTATCCGCCCCTCCCTGTCGCCCTCTCTGTTTCTCAAAGAAACAGGTGTGAGGACTGCCTTCACAAACACACACACACCCATGCACCCCCACGCACGCACACACACACATATGTAAGCCATTCCCTCACCAGAACCTGTGGCCAAAGCATGCAGAACATTTCCTTCTGTCTTAGTGGCAGCAGCGTCCTCACATCAACGAGCAAAAATAGCGTGTGAAACTCCGAGGAGTGCAGCTCTCAACAATCCATCACCAGAGTGAACAATGAGTCTAGTATTCCTAGTTTCTGTACTTAATCCACGAGGAGGAACTTTAACCAAGAAAATCACCTGGTTGTGTTTCTGATTCAGGGAAAAGATTACGGCCTTCTATTTTTTTGTTTTTGGAAAATGGTTGCTAACAGGTTTAAATGTTACACCAGGTGACCTCCCTCCTGATGGTTTGTTTAGACGAGGGTGTTAGTCACTCACTGATGCATCATTTATTACGTCGGTAGCAAACTGAATATCTTATCAGGTTGCAGTTTTTATTAACTACGTGCCGTGCCCTATGAAAATCTTCTCACCTTTCAAACCAGACGTTTGTTAGGCCCACAAACATCTGGTGTTTGGGATTTTATATGATGGATCAACACAAATTAACGAATAACTCTAGTCGAAGGAAAAGAGTACATGGCTTCCTAAATGCTTCACCAAATAAAAATCTGCATGTCTTACAAAATAAGTCCCTACCAGAGAGAGAAATGGGCTCTCTTCCTCACCACTTGGTCTCAATTGGATTTAAGTCTGGACTTTGACTGGGCCATTCTAGCACATGACTATCCTTTGATCTAAACCACTCTGTTGTATAGCAGGCAAGATGTTTAGGGTTATTGTCGTGCTAGAAGATGAATCTCTGCCCTAGGGTCAAGCTTTTAGCAGCTTTTAACAGTCTTTGTCTTTGTCTAATGTTCTCTGACAAAACTCTCAACGCCAAACAGAACAGCTGCATTTATACAGGGATTAAATTACACAGTTTCACACTGTTAATAATTAGAGGACTTCTAAAGGCAAATTGGTTGAACTAGATCTCATTTATGCATATGAGCGTAAAGAACGGTATAAATATAAAATGCCACACTTCAAGATTTTGAAGGGAATAAAAATTAGGAACTGTGTATCCAAAGCTGACCCAATATTGTAAATTAAACTTGTAGCATCAGATTGTATCTATGTTAACACAACAATTCATTAAGGTGTTTGTTGTACTTGTACAAAGTAAACAGTTCATTTAAATATTAAATTTAAACTTCATACCATTTAATTTTTTTTTTTTTCTGAAACCGTCAAACAAGTTTCGTAGTCCTCTCTTTTCAATAAACAACAATACATTTTTTGATGGTCTGTTAAATTTCAAGCATGGGAGTCCTCTGAGTGTTAAGGGCCCCATGAGCAGCAAAGCTTCCTTATGTTCTTTCGTTTCACTATTTGGTTGTTCAAATAAATTCCATTGGATCTAATGTTACAAGACCGTGAGAGATTCAAGATACCTTTGGTGTGCTACAGCACACTGCAACAGATCTAGATTTCCCCCTGTGATAAAGGACCAGCAGTTCCGGTCTTCCCTGAAAACCAGAGTTGCATCTGTGTATGTACATACAACTCGCTTTAACTGTCTGACACTCCAGGCAAAAAGCATCAAGTATTACCTAAAGAACAACAACAACAACAACAACGCCTGGCGGCAATGGCGACAGTGGATTTGGCGGGAAAAGTGGTGTTAAAAGTTTGGCGGTCACGTTGCGCGCGCGCTCCCCCTTTCACTCGCTAATGAGAATGATAATTTGTGGCTCCTCTGATGACCCCGACCTCCCTCCTCCTCCTCCCCCCTTCAATAGTGACTTCTCCCAAGGGACGCGACTGCGCACATCCCCAAGGGACACCCAGCTCTCTGTAGGAATGGGGACGGATTCCGCATTTTCTGGCGGTTGAGTAGAACTTCTCAGGTTCTGGGTTCAAATGTGTAACATTTAGAGGTTTCGCTGTTCAGAGCGCATTGAAGCGTCTTCTTTATGGGTTACAGTTGTGCTATGCAATCACTGCACAAAAAAAAGACCCATATTTCAATTTATTTTCAAATGGAACACAACTTATTGTGAAATAATATAACTTCGACAACAACCACTGGATCCAAACCTCACGTTTACATCGAACCAGACGCACTCGGCGTCCACGCGCGCGTGTGTTCGCCTCCTCACCTCCGCAGAGCAGCAACACGACCCAGCCAGTCAGCGGGGAATTACTGAGTGGCACCGCGCCAGGCCGCAGACAGACTAGTTCGCTCGGTTCTCACGACCTCAGCTCCATAAAGGCATATCTGAACTGTTCACTCAGACGCGAGAGAGGAGGAACGACCGCAGAACCCACACATGCTGCCAACTGGTGTTTCAGTATGCCTCCGCGCAGGAGGAAGCTGCTGAAGCGTCACTTGCTGCGGAGTTTCGGTATGCCAGTTACTGGCGGTGTCATCTGCAGGGCACCGGCGCCCTGGAGGGCGAAAGCCAGAAAGCAAAGTACACGAATGAACAAGAGGAGTCCAGCTGCGAAGAAACACGTATTAAAACCAGGAGCTGTGAGAAATTACCACCATAAGTCATTTCAGCATGTGAAACATTCAAATATGTAAAGATTCCTGGACATACTGAGAATGTGTTGTTTGTCTAGAGAACTTCAACCTCAGTCTAAAATCGTTTGCACCCTTTAGGTGGGGGGTTGTTCTAGGACTGTTCTGTTTTTTGTTTGTTTGTTTATTTGTTGATTTTTGGCTCAATACAGGTACCCAGTGACTCTGGACATGTCCCCCGTTCCTTTAAAAGCAAAGCCTCCCCATAGCATGACTCTGCCATCACCATGTTTCACAATGGAGACTTTGTTTTCAGAGCGGCATCTGTTTTCCAACACAAAATTTTGGCTGAAATGCCACGAGAGTCAACTTCAGCCTCATGTGATGAAGACTGAAGAGATGCACAGTAACACTAATAACAGTACTAGTACGAATAATAATAATAATAAATGATTGGACATTATTGTCCATATAAGGCCAAATGTGAGAAATTCATATACACATCATCCCAAAGTATAATGCTGTCGCCATTGTGGTGGCATAATATTAATAAGAATAATTCAATCATATTCTGTTTATAAGCCAATCTATAAGATCTAAAGAAGACGAACATAAGAAATCCCAATATCAGAATATTTTTAATACAATCGTCTATCAAGGTAAAAGCCTAATTATTATTATTTTTTGAAGTATGAGAGTCACAGAGAGAGCTGTGGCTCCAGGAATAGACTCTCTTTCTTCAGGTCTGCGTTGGTCATGCGCGTCCAAGGCAGTGCGGCGGTGCAGCATTAAATGTTGAGGGGTTTTGACCGGCGGTCACCGCGCTGCAACTTAATCCGAAGTTAAGGGGCACGCTGACCGCAGGTGGCTGACACACGGCCAGCGCAACGCCGCCTGAAACAGAAACACTGCCCCCTCAGTTCCGGACCCTGGCTAACGCTGGGAAATATTGGTTTACGTAGGAATAAACACAGAGTCGGAAGAGAAGTGGGGACTTTTCAGTGCGCATGAACATGAGGCTGTGAGGAGAAAGACTTCAATCATATTTCAAATCTTCCACATCCTGCAACAGGTTTATCTGTTCCACATTCATGCTCTGTGGAGGGAAAAAAAAGTAAAAAAAAAAAAAAAAAAAAAAAAGAATGAAAAAAAGTTCCCTCGTTCTCTCGTTTATCGAGGCAGACACACACAGGGAGCGGAATTGAACAATCGGTGCACAAAAGACAGCGAGGATCCTTCCATATTCTTTCACTGAGGCAATCTGTTAGTGACAATAACCCCTGAGCGCATTTCCCAGGCTCATGAATGGGGTTTAAGACTTCTTAAACCTCCCGCTGCATACAGGATGAGACCCCCTTTCAAACTTTTAATTACCTTTATAGCAATAGAAAAACGCGCCCTCCATTGTCCGAAGGGACCAGTCTCTAAAGGGCCAGATGTAAGGAGCTCCCGCCAAACTGGTGACAAGGTGCCACTTGAGACTTTGGACCTTAAATCAGAAATATGATCCCTTTGACTTTTACGCACAAAATGTAACTTTTACTTAGGAACAAAAAAAACAAACAAAAAAAAAAAAACAAAAAAACACGCATGACAAAAGCAAACTGAAGACATTCATTTTTTTTTTTTTTTAAGTTTCATTTATTTAAACCCTGGGTTATCACCCAACTTCAGTTTTTTTTTTCTTTTAAACACAAAACATAATATAAAACAGCTTTGGTATAACAATCAATAACAGCTCTGTACAAAACTAAATCTTTTCATAAAAAGTACTTCATAACAAAGGCCTCCTATAAATCTTCTGTCTGAACCTTTATCACCCACATCCAAATGTTGGAGTTAACAATAAATTAGAATAAAAGAAAAAAAAAAAAAACATGACATGCGCTGTTTTTTTTAGTTTTTTTTTGTTTGTTTGTTTTTTTCTTTTTTAGCAACATTTGTTCCATAAAACGAAACATTCAGAACTAGTAGGGGGGCATGAGTGGTTAAAGTTGCCATCCTGCAGAGGAAAAGTCGCAGGCTTGAACCCCGCAACAGTTTGTGTAAAAAGTTTCAGGTAAAACTTTCATCTGGGAAAGTTTGCGAGTGTCTGGTCCCCTTTTTGTTTGAGCTACCAAGGCCGCCACACCGCCTCACTGCTCTCCGCTCCGGCGTTCACCCCCACCGGGCTGACCACCTGGGGCACCCCGGAGAAGGACGTCATCCCGTGCACTGGAGACGCTGCGGTCGGCGCGGAGCTGCCGTGCACCGGACTGGCGCTCACCGCGATAGGCACCCCGGCGTTGGAGAAGAGGGGGATAACAGGAGAGGCGGTGGCGGCGGAGGCGAAGGGCGGGTTGGGGATCAGAAAGGCGAACTGTCCGTCTGTTGCGGGAACCAGCTGGAACCCGCCGAACACCTTGGGAGAGACGGCCTCTGCGGGACTGAGCTTGGAGCTGATGGGCAGGGTGGACGGGAGCTGCACATGGAGGGGCTGGGCCAGGTGCGCCGGCTGGGACGGAGCCTGCTGCGGGTACGTCACGGACATCATCTGACCCATGCAGCTGGACAGATGGCCGAGGAGCCGCGACCTCACCTCGGCGTTCACCCCCTCGGAAGTGGACAGGAAGCGGGTCACCTCGTTCATGCACTCGTTGAATCCGGCTCTGTATTTGCTCATCACTGTCGCATCTGCTGAGAGCGCTGCTGGCAAAGACCAAGAAGAAGAAGAAGAAGAAGAAGAAGAAAAAGTTTTAGTGGCGTGTTTGTGGCTCCCTCTGCTTAATGTGGGGTTTAATCAAGCTTCCCGACACACGTGCAAGAATAAGTGAACTTACCGCTCATCTGCATGCGCTGCAGGTTCCTCAAGTGCTTCACCGTCATCTCCAGGATGTCTGCCTTTTCCAGTTTGGAGTGCCTGGAGCTCTGCATGAGAGAACAGGGAGAGTTTAGACTACATCCAAGCACATTCCTCATCGAAGAGAAAACGCTTCCATTGAACTTACATCTTTCTTAAGTGCGTCCAGGATGAGTGTCTTTAGCTGCGAGAGGCTTTCGTTTATTCTCGCCCTCCGTCGTTTTTCCATAATGGGTTTAGATGACTGTAAAGAAACCGAGACATTCTCTCGTAAATATTTCCGCACAGTTTCTGTCAGCGCGAGCTATTACACAGGATGACAGCCGGACAAATCAAAACCGTGCTCCAAGTCTTACCTTTCTGTGCTCGCTGGCATTTTTTGGCTTGTCCGGTGTGTGTGATCCGTTGGCAGGAGCTCCGGCGATGGGAGACGCCGTCTGCTTTTCCATAGTGTCAGCTGGCATTATGGATCACAGCAGGTTTAAAGTGATAATAAAAAAATAAGCAACGTGAAGAAGTAAATCCTCTTAGAAATCGCAGCGAGAGATTAAAAACCAGCAGCAACAAAAACAAAAACAAAAAAAAAAATCACGCAACGCCACTGCAGAACATCAAAGTTCCGCCTGAGCTGTTCCGCTCGTTATCGCCGAGCTGTCATCCAGAACCAGAGCGCGTTCGAACCGTGCGTGGCGCCGCGCGCATCGACTTCTCTACGCCTTGTGCCGCCGACACGCGCTGCTGCGGTACTTATAGGCGGCTCGCGTGCTCCCAGTTCGTGTGAAACCCTCTCTGCATTCTTTCCCACACTCGCCTCAGCCAATAGCAGAGAGGACTCACCCTTTGGGCGCGGGGCAGACCGCTGATTGGACAACACCCCCGCGGGCCGTCAGTCACGCGCTGCTCAATCAGCCCTGCGGGGACAAACAACAAAGCGAGAGCCGAGCCGGGCGGTGAAGTGATAAGGAGGGGGGAATTCGCTGGATGTTTGCCTCCAACTTTGCTCCTTACTCGTCAAAAATCTTAAAACTCCCTGAGATATGTATATGTGAGTGTGTTTGTCTGGAGAGAATGCGGTTTGACTTTTGCTAGTTTAAGTTTAGTGAAACAAGTAAACAAAGTAAGAGCTAAACAACATATTTTGTATGAGTGGATACTAATGTTCAACTTTCCCGTAATAAATAACGCGCTTCATTGACTTCTTACATGTTACAATGTATATTATTTTTAATTGTTTATTTAAAAACTCTATACCACTAGTAAATCCCTTTAAGCTTGAAAACAAATGCGCTGTCCATCTATTTTAGGAATCCTCATGCGCCTCCAAGGAGACGTCTGTAATGGCACGCGAGGCGGTCCGCAGCAGCACGCTCCAAGCCAATGGCGTGCAGCCACTTTACACAAATGAGGCAGCGCGCTCTCCGATTGGCTGCGCCGCCACCTCTGTGTCAATCATCCTGGAGCGGGAGCAGCTCGCAGAGGTGGAGGAGGTGGAGCGCGAGAGGGCCACATCTGTCCGCGTGCCATTCGCGCACAGTCTCTCTTCTACGGTTCGCACCGAGCACGTGCCAAAACTCGCAGATTATAGAGCAATGACCTATAAAAAAACCCAAGGATGGTAGTGTGGACACTTTGGAGTAATGGAGAATAGAATAGAATAGAATAGAATAGAATAGAATAGAATAGAATAGAATAGAATAGAGAGGCAGTAGTCTACCTTGCCATATTCTTATTAATGTGAGTTCACGCTCATCATTTAAAGACCAAGATATATATATATATTTTTTTCAAATAAAATAACTGAAATGTCTCCCCAAAGTTTTTCTAACGTTGTGTCTCTGTAGATATATTTTTGAGTTAAGGTGAAGCAGGATATTAAATGCTTAGTATTGCCTTCAAAAGACATAATTTACACACACGTTTCTTGCATTCCATTTCATCCAATTGATTTTTATATTGAGTAAAGAGAGAGGGCGCCATCTTGTGGCTTAAAGTAAAAATGCGAATGAGCTTTCATCTGTTCTTAAAACATAATCCGTTTTTGAAAAAAGAATTACTTTTAAAGTTGATTTCTTTATCAACTTTATGTTAATCCACTTTATATTTTATTATTTTACTGGTAATATTGTTGGGAAATGGTTGTTTTGTGTGTGTATGTGTGGCTAATTTCAGATATGTCCAAAAATTGTTTTCAACAAATTGTATTTCCCAGTAGTGAAGCTCCAATTGATTTGGAAAATCTTGAATCTTTTCCCTTGGTGCGACGTTTCTTTATTCTGTCGCTGATTATCCAAATCGATAAGGTTCTGTAAAAAAGATATACAAAGAGCGTCTTCAAATTGCCACAAGGTGGCGCTTCCTTGACTTCCTTATTGAAAAATATGCAGTAAAGGTGAAGAATTATGGAAGACTTTTATAATTTGCAGTCATAGAGATCATTCTATGACTGCATTATCTTTAATATTTACTTTGTTTAAAATCTGCTAATTTGAATCTATAAAATTTGTTTTAAGTATATTTCAGCTGCACTATAATTGTATCCAAACACCATTTAAAGTGTATTTAATACATCTGTGTGCTAAAATGTAGCAAATATGCACTATAGAACAAATCAAAAACATATCTCTAATAATTTATCTACTTTATCAATTTGATAAGTAGGTCATATTGCTTTACAAATGCACTTAAATGTACTGTCACCATGTCACTAATATATAAGAAACACAAGTGTTAATATTTCATTAAAATAATAGTTATAATAAATCTAGATCTCCATTCTTACATGTCAACATAGTTTATTACTTTATACATATTTTACAGTGACAAAAATTGATACATTTAGAAAGAACAAAGATGTAGCTACTTAACTTTAATCTGAAGAAAAAGTAAAAAAAAAAAAAAAAAACAACTAATTTGAACAAATGAAATCTAAATTGAAGTTAAAAAGTGTTTAAAAACGTGAATTTCAATTTACATATTTCTTCAGCACTGCAGACACTTTATTATATAGTCACATTCCTTTGCCAATCACCACCTCTTTCTTTCCAAAAGGTGTTTTGGGCAAAAAAAAAAAATAAATAAAAAATCACTTTTGACATAAAATGACTTAGGCCATTAGTTTAGGAAGGTGACAATATGTAGCAGTGTCTAATGATTAATAAAGAAAAATCAAATCATGCATGTGGTTAATCTCTGCCAGTAACTGAACATCCTGTGGAGATCCTAAATGTGAGTGTAATAAGCCAGATGTCCTCATTCTCCACAGTTTATGATAATGTGTGTAACATGACAGAGTGGGAGATCCTACAAGATATAAGCATACTATCTTTGTTTATAGCATGAAAGAATTACTTTAAAGATGAACAATTAAATTAAAGACTTTTAGGCGAAACAGTGAGGAAACACCACCTTAGAGTGAGAAAGAACTGAAATGCTTTTCATCTTAGTTTGTGAAAATGCTAATAGCTTTTGAAATGCTTGAGCTTAAACTAAGACTTAAATGTTTTGTTGAAAGTCAGTATTGTGTCCTATGAGGACTGAAGAAGGTAATCACATGCATTTATCCTAAAAGGAAACAAAATGTTCTCAAGCTGAGGGTTTTACCTAACAGGAAGTGATCATTACTTTAAAGAGCATTCATTTTAACATGTTCAGACACACATCTAAATAACAAGTTTATCATAACAGCTTCAGAGTAAATACACATGCAGACAATTTCAAACTGACCCACCTTTAGTCCAGACCTGTCACTCTACTGAAAATATTAAAAGATTCAGCATCTAGATAAAGCAGCCACATGTTTAGTTTTCAGTGTCACATCAAGGAAGACCAAGATTTGTGCTCTAAATGTCTGTTGAGAATCACACAGTTTCGCTTTCAATATCAAGCTGAACAATTTGCTAAGATTATTTGGTATATTTACACTATCTGACAATATTTTTGATCATATTACCCAGAAAACCGATTCAACATCTGTCTCCTCAATCCTGAAGTTGCATGTTAAATCAATGGATCCCTTTTCATAATAGAACCAGTGATAATTTCAAGGAAGCAAATATGCCAGCCTTCAAACTGGTCGCGACATCTTTAACCCTTTCTTGCTGTCGATTGCAACAAGCTGAATGTAATAAAAACTTACTTAAGCCACAGATCCGGCTGGTCTCTGGCGGAGGATAAGTCATTGTTCGGTAGCTCATGCCCCTCTGTGGGTGAGCTCTGCTGGGGCATGCTGGACGCTTGTTTACCCAGGATCCAGAGTCTCAAGGGCCAGCTGTGTGGACTTCCCTTTATTTGCTTTCGGATCTGCCCAAATGAAGCAGAGCTAATTCTACAGAGTGCTACAGAGATTACACAACTGCTTCCTGCAGCGAACAAGCTGATAGGGTTTTAATTGATTCATTCTCAATATATTAAGTAGAACTTGTTCATGTAGAGCGAAAGTCAGAACATGTATAGCAATGTTAGACATTGTCTAACATCTTCTGCATTTCCAATAAACTCATTGAATGAGTCTCATACATCTATAAAGCTGATGCTGACTTTGCTGGACTGAGGAATGTAGGAAAGTAACTCTTCTCCTGATCTGCATTCACCAGTCGAGGGCCAGAAGTACTTGCTTTCGACTTGGCTTTACGAGGCACAGAGGTCTGCAGGAGGAGATGTCGGTGGAGATGAAAGTGAAGCCAAAAGGAGGGAGAAGCCGTGTTTGCAGATTTAGCAGAGTTCAGCGGTCTGTTGTCCGGATTCGCAGAGGGCTCAGCAGCTCCCTTTGACTGCTGCCGGCTTAATTTGTTGTTCTACAATGAGTCTGTGCACTTCTCCAAATCCACGAGCAGAATGCAGACGGAGAGTCAATTATATCTGCATTAGCCGGAGTTGGCCGGGCAATCCCTTCATACACAAGCTCCCAAATCAAGTGCTGTAGGTGATGTGTTTACAGGGACTGAGCCTCAACAGCGAGTCGCTACACTGCCTCTCTGGGTGACTGTGGATTTGTTTCAGATGGAGCAGCTTCGTCACTCCAGAAATATGCAACGCGCCACATAGGTATTCGTGCCCCTTGAACTTTTTCACACTGCGGCACTGTACAACTACAAACCTCAATTTGAGTATTGAGAATTTAAGTGATAGACCCACACAAACACAGAGTAATACATAAATGTGAATTAGAAGTGAAACGATACTTGTTTTTCAAAACTTCACATTAGATAAAAATATGAACCTCCTTTATTCTGACGCCCCTTAAAATCCAGGGCAAACGACAGAACTCGGAGTTAATCCAGTTAGTTAATATATCTCACCTTTGGGTTTTTAATCTTAGAAAAAAAGGGAAGAATACAGCTGTGGTTTGCAAGAAAGTCATAAAACATAAAAGCTGTAGTGTTCTGGTTAAATGAGACCTGAAATGAATTTATTAGACTAGTAATTTATTGACAAGGCAGATACCCCTGAATACATCTTTCACTCCAACCAGAGGAAGCAACGGATAAGTCAGAAATAAGGTTGTGGATAAGTTTAATGCAGATTTAGGTTGCAAGTCAATAGATTTGAGCATCAAATTGAGCTGTTCAATCCAACATCCAGAAATAGAAACAATAAGGCTCCACAGCAATCCTACCTCTGATCTGCACCTCCAGACTTGGAGTTACGATGGCATTAACTATCGTAACCCTGGAGGAATCCACCTTTTGCCCAGAGAACAGGGATTAACAAAAGTGTCTAAAACTCCGGATAAATAAATTCTGAGGCATAAAAAGTTGAACTCCTTCCTGTAGAATAATTCAATAATTACTCCTTCCTGGGATTTGGGAAACAATCAAGGCAGAGTGAGATATTTCACCTGTATTGTTGAGGGAGATTTCACACATCTGGGGAGATGCCCGATGCATTATTTTATTTTTTATTTTTTTTACATCCATCCACTGAGCTTTTATAAAAAGAAAAAAAAAAAAAAATTCTGTTGTTCGACAGCTCCCACTTTGATGTTTTACACAGACAGTGGGGTGCTCTGCTGAAATTCCCCCAATTTGAATAAATTAATATAAATTTGGGAATATTTCTCATGGCCTTGTGTGCATTCGGTGAAAGGCTTCAAAGCTGCATGTTTGTGCCTCAAAGGGGGGGAAAGTGGTAGTTTTTCATTTTATTCTCCCTTAATCTCATTACTCCCCTAGCTGATTTCATACCTGCAGGGGAAAGAGAGGGAGAGAGAAAAGGTCTGTGATCAATTATATTTGCCTCGCTTTTCAAGCAGCTTGTTGTCATTTTGCCGTCTGCGGACCAGCATGTCCAGTACAATGTGGTGTTTTCACTGGTTTCACTGGGCCCTCTGTGGCTTTCAGAGCAGTAGGGAGAGAGACCCTTTTCTCCTGCTCCTCGCCCCAATCCGGGGCTTTCTTCTTCCTTTTAAGTGGGCTGTTGATGAGGTTAGTCTAATCAGATTAAGTCAGCTCACATTGGCCTCTGCAGTTTGTTTTCTTCCCAAAGGCGTTCTGACATCTCCTATACTCTTCCTTTATCCGTCTCTTTGCACTTTTCATCCAGGCTTTCACCCAAAAAAAAAAAAAGCCTTTCAGCAGAAATCCCAATGGACTCCTTTATAAACAGCAGTCCCCCCGATGATATAGGTTATTTAGAATGGGTCACTAGATTGCTATACATGGGAAAGGTCTTTAAAGCTGTGCAGTGACGCATTTGGACATTTCCACTGGTGTCTGTGTGAATGCCAGAGATTAGGTAAACACAAAGCACTAAATCGAATTCTGGAAATCGCTGGAACCTTTAATTTGATTCCTATATAAATGTTTGAGGGTTGTTTCGCAAACGACATGGCTAATGCAAGCTACCCTTTTATATAACAGGCGATTAGATGAGAGCGGGGCTTTCACGGCTCGCTTGTTAAATAGTTTTTACGTCAAATCACGAAGATTTAGAAGTGATATCTCACAAGATGAGACGGCTGTCGTGAACGGGACAACAAACGTAAACCCTCAAGAAATCAGACTAGGTGATTCTGTAAAAAAAAACAAAAAAAAAACAAAGTTTTAGAAAAGGTTATGCATTTTAAATTTGTTTGAATTTGTAGAGGATAATTGAGGAGAAATAAGAGATGAAGTGAACCAAAGAATTCATCTGATTAATCGGGTTTCTACATATTTGTAAATACTATTGAATAATTCTTGCTAAATTAGATTTAACAGTTAAAAAAAGCCTCTCCTTTCACAACCACAGTTGAATTTACAAGGATGTGCGTCCCTGGGCTGGAGTCTGCTTTTGGTGCCCTATCCACTGATCGAAATCAATTTTAATTATGCAAATTACAGTACATTAATAAAAATTCCTATACATCAGCGGGTATGAACTGAAGCATGGTAGATTTCATACATCTCCTGGCCAGTAACTCCATTTTGTTCCCCAAAAAATGTCAAAACTTTATTATTTTGAAGTACTTTGGTATTGCTTATATTCATAAACATATTTATACAACTTATGTGAAATGGGCTTATGAGTTTTATACAAAGCACAATGTTACAAAAAATGACAAAAAAAAATCTGTGAGGCCCAGGGATACTGATCCTGTAAGGCCCATCTAAAATCTGGCCTACTTCACAACAAAGTCATTTTTTTCCCCCTTAAAATTCATCTGAAGTGATTTGCAAGAACAAAACCTTCCTGCATTTTCCAAACAAATCTCTGCAGTCGCCCTCAGGAGGGCGCAGAAACCTGATTCACCAGCTAATAACATTCTTCCAAAGACAATGGGCTCGATGAGTGCAACAGGAGGCCCTTTTCAGATGACTTCAGCGCCCTGCCTTTCCAAAACACACGGCAGCCCACCGACTGAATGAACGTGTCGGGCTGCAGAGCCATTTGGAGCTAATGGCTCTGAGAGACTGTCCACTTAATTACATTACAGCCTTTCGGCAGGCCTTTGAGCTCTGCCATCGGCCACACTGTGGCACCTCAGTCACTGCTACGAAGTGCAATGTGCTGTGACAGATCTGGCCCTTCTGGGAACTCTGGGAAAAAAAGGTCGGGCTGCATGCAATAGGTGATGCGCCCCCACTTTCCTCATCCTCTAGGCACACAAAAAAACCAGACACTGAAGGCAAAAACTATATTTTTGTATAGTCTATTTACTCTCGAAAAAATGATGATGATTCGGTTTCCCACGAATCAATTTTTGATTTATTAGTTCTCAATTTACAGCAGAATTTGTGGAAAAAAATGTAGAAAGTGTTTCCTTTAAAAGGAGTGAAGTAGAAGAAAAATAGTGCATGGTTTTAAATGGTTTTTCCACATTTAGATTTTGAAACCTACCAAGTCGTGTTTTAATGTTGTTTGTAGTTTGTTCTCAATAATATTAGAGGACACAGCAAATAAGGTCAAAAGAGACCAAAAATGTTTCTCCTTTCCTGCATGCAAAATTCTATGTATACCAAAAAGTTAACACTGGCAATTACCCCAGTCACACCACCACCTCAGTGAAGCATGGTGATGGCAGCATCATGCTGTGGCAATGCTTTTCTTCAGTATATACATTGAAGCTGATAGAAATTAATGGATGGAGCTCAATATAAGACAATGTAGAAAGAAGATCTGAAAGAGGCTGCAAAGATTGAAACTCACCTCACTTGGCATTCACTTGGATCAAAATGGTCTCAGTTTGATCCAATGAGACCATTTGGATCAAAGTGTACTGAGGAGCTAGAATGCCCCGGTCAAATTCCCAACCTAAATACAACGAGGAATCTTCTTTTTGCAACAAAAAATTGGCAAAAATTAGGGTGTTTTTGTATAGAAAGTTGGCAGAGATTTATTCAAAGGACTTGCAGCTAAAATTATCAATTTCTCAAAAGATCCCAGTAGAATACACAAAACTTTTGGGTTTAAAATGCAACAAAGTGCAACTAAAAACGAGAGTGTGAAAATAAGATTAAGGAAAATATGTTATTTCAGACTCTATTCAGCAAATAAGTGTCTTATTTGTTAAATAATCATTGTCGATCAAAACATTTCAAACTTTATGTAAAAGTCGTGTGTGACTGTTTCACTTACCAGAGATCCTGTGTATCAAATGCAAGCACCAAATAAACACTGAGATAAAATGAAGCAGAAAATTGTCCTTTTTTAAAAACTCTTTTGGCCCAAATTGAGCTTGTGTCTAATCCGTTCCACACAAAACCTAACACAGCTAATGGAGAACAAGATTTTTCACAGGCTTTTGGTGAACTAGACTTAAAAAAAGGGGAACATTTGTTGCTGCATTAACATACCAGCCCATCAGTTTGTCTGGATTTATAAAGAAACCTTCCAAATCTTCTCAGGCCAAATTATTTAAATGCAAACTGATGTCTTGTCAGTTCATGGCCAAAAAGTGTCATTTCCAAACACAAAAGTCACAGTCCACCCATGTTTACGCAGATTAAGTGGAAAATCCCTCTGACTAGTAAACACAAAGCAGCAGTTTGGAGATTTCCCCTCTCGATTATATGCCATACTAAAGGTGCCATTGATCTTTTTGTCCACTTCTGTTGGCGAAAGAAATGCGGGACTCTCTCACTCTTCTTCATCAAAATGACTCCCATTATGCTGGTGCAAAATCAATGCAAATGAATCCTTTATTCATTTCCCTGTGAATAATTCAAGTGTTTGTACTTTTGTTTGGGCGCCGTGAGCTAAGCAAAATCATAAGAAATGTGAGCGTTTATTGGCCAGCGGAAAGAACAGATGACCCCGCTTACCGGGTGACAAAGACTCCTTTATGGCTGCGGTATGAACCTATGAAACAGGGGTATTCCACTGTGACTGACCAGCATGGCAGGGGGTCCAACATGTGTGAAGATGGTGCCTCAGTAAAACCAACTGCTCTGACACACAAAGGAGGATAGAGAGCAACCAAACAAAAAAGATCACTGCTTGTTCTTGTGTGCAGAGTCTCAAAGCTGTGGTGACCGAATGGTCAGCGGCTGGGCTACTCATTTATTAGAATAGAGAAATGTACTGGTTACGGAATATTAACATGGACGTAAATGCTCATGTGAATCTCTTCAATCCTGAGGCTGATTCCTTTGACATTTTTGCTGGTTTAAGGAGCCTAATTAATGTTTTGATGGCACCCGGTTTTGTTAGTCTAAACTGACTCACATCACGCTGGCAAACAGTAAAGCATGGCGGTGGCAGCATTACATTGTGGGAGTGCTCTTCAGGGGGATTATGAAAGAAGAACACATGCAAGAGAAAGTAAAAGAGTTGAATTTCACCTGCTGTTGACTGTAAACATGTAAACAAGACACTTTCATTAACTTGGCCAAAGTTTTGCAAAATAGAAAATAAAATAAAATATGTTCAGGCTTCCTCATATTTTACAGTGCGTTTATTCTGTCGAGATAAATTCTAGTTGTATTTCTTGTGTATGAGCCCGACTTCGCATTATTCATCACCGCAGAACTCGATTACACTGGTACAATACTGTAACTGTGCTCGGTTGCCTACATATGAAAGAAAAGATATTTCCTTAAGAGTAAAAGTTTTTTGTTGTTGTTTTTTTAAAATAAAAGTAGCACTTCTGGAATCCTAACCATAATCAATATGTTTGAATTCTAATTTCAGGGAAGGACATCATCTAAAGGGCCATAAGGCCATAAGATGCTCGATTCTGCTTGATTGTGAAATCTGCTTTGGATCTGGTGCCATCTCTTTCCAATAAAAACCCTCAAAGAGAGTAACTATCTCAAAGAGTTGAGATAATAACTCAACTCTTTATTAAGAGTTTCAAAACTGAATTCATTTAGACCTTAAACAATTCAACGCTTCATTGACTTTATATATCTGCTGCAGTTAAATCAACAGCAATGCTCTGAGATGTCAGACTATCAAGTATTACACTAGTTTCATGAGTTTTTATGCTTCTACTTTTTCAATACGAGAGCAGTCGCCACTTGGAGCCAAACATGTTGAATTGTGGCCGTCCTTTATCATCACCGTTTCCTCTCCGAGGTTGACTGGTATCAGTTGGCGTTTTCGCTCACGTCTCGATTTAAAAGTATTTTGTGATCATTGCTAAATTCACCTAGCGTCACCCAGCGGTCTGACTTCCTTGTAACACACTTCTGTTTGTGATCACTTCAAACTTCATCCCATCTTCAAAGCCCTTTTCTGAACCCCAAACATCATCACCCCTTCCTCTTCCCTGTGATGTGGAGATTTCACACAGATCACAGCAAAGCAATCCTCCTTTTAACTTTTACTTTGGGCGAAACTTTGCCCACAAGACAAGTTGTGTCTTTCAAACCTCTTGTATCAATCACATCAAACAGCTGGGAAACAAAAGAGGAGGCTGGCAGCATCAGACAAACACTGCCATTAGTCACTGCGCTCCTCTTGTGTCACGTCACGGATGAAGGAGGGCTTGTTTGCTCAGGAATATCTCCCACACTGTAAAGGCAAAAGGGAACCTACCGCCGGCGCATTCAGCGCGCATGCAAACAAGCGCGAGGCTGTGTGGTCATTTACAATCAACACAGATCAAAGAGCACAAAGTGGACTTCTGTTTCAGAAAGCACCATGCGGCACAACCTTTTCTCCTCCTAAAGCTCTCACTCTCGATCTTCCCACACTCGTAGACAAAATCGCCATTAACGGGGTCTGAAAAGTGTGATTTTTTTTTTTTTTTTTTGAGCTCTCACTCTTGTATACCTCAGCCTTTTCCCATCCCCAGGCCCCCTGCCTGGTACTGACCCAGCCAGCAGATCCCCTTCTGTCCCCTCTTTGGCCCCCGCCAACCCTGGGAAGAAGAGGCCCTCTCTGGAGTTAAAACTGGGGCTCATTAGCAGTGCCCACCTGGAGGCTGGATAGGGACAAGCAGGGGGATGAAGGGGGCTGAGGTCTTTAATCTGCTGGCTGTGCGCAGCGTTGTGGCACACAGCGGGGACAAGGTTTCTGCAGGCTGGTGCAATGCAGCTCACAGCGCCATCGAACACACGTTGATCCTGACGCTTGAGTTTAATCTGTGTAATTGTCCCTCTGGGTAAAGAAAAAAAAAGCCCTTTCAACATCTTCCTCCAATAAAAGTCAGTTTTATAACATTTTCCCTTGATGGTATCACCGCAGTGCAAACAGCGCATTAAACAATTATGGAAACAAAACCCTTTGGTGTTCTTTGAAGTTCTGGGACCCTATGCAAATTTAAAATCTCATCAGTGCCTCAATGCTGCCCTCCCATCATTATTCCAGCCAGTAAATCTCAGCCTTGTTCAAGGGACGCAGTTTGCTGTGAATGACCTTTACTCCATCAGTTGTGGGTACGGAGGGCTGGCGTTGAGGTATGCTTGTGTGTCTGTGTGTGTACTTCAGTGGTCTGGAGGCCCTGCGGTTAGTCGTACCGTGTCCAAAGAGAAACAAAGGGATTCCAGTCAGGGAACAGAAAGGCTACTGAGTCATGTGGCTGCAGACTGCATCCATGGAGTCATGTTGGAGAACATACCATCCACAGGAATGCGGCATTACATCCATGCCATAATTTGCAATAAACTTGAAGCAATTTTTATTTATAAAGCCAATTTTCAAACACTGATCTCAACAGTAGTTTCTGTTGTTTTTCTGTGTTTTGTGAGTCAATGTTTCCATGTTTTTGTTTTATTGCGCTCGCTTTGTGTCACTGAGTCCGTCCCATTTGTTTCCCGTCAAGGAAGAAATATAGTATCTACAAAAACCGTTCACCTCCTCTGATGTTTTAAGCTTACTTCTTTCACATAGAAATTATGATCGACAAAATGACAAAAACAAAAAAAAATAAAAATCACAAAAAATTTGAAAAAAGTGAAAATTGATTTTAATGTAATAATAATTAATAAAAATATAAAACATAAAATAAGAGACTGTATAAATATCCACCCTGTCAAGTCAATGTTTGGCAAAGGTGCACTTCTATCTGAGTCCAGTTAAACCCATCGTCAGGAAGTGAAAGGAACATGGCCAAGGTGTAAAACTGCTTTGACATCAGACCGTCCTCGCAAACCGAGTGAAACTAGCGAGAAACACCAGGTTACCATGACTGCACTGAAGGCGCTCCAAACTTCAGCAGCTGAGATAGGAGACACTGCTGTCCAGGTTCTTCACCGGTTAAAACTTTATGCTAAAGTAGCAATGAGAAAGACACCATTGAAGAAAACTCAGATCAAGACTTGACCAGACAGTCAGGTGACCTCAGGAGGAATGTAGAGAAAAGATGGCCTCAAAACAAAATACATTTAAAAGACGTTAGCAAGATAAAGTTGGCAAATACAGTGAAATTGAGATGTGAAAGCTGGAAGAATTAAACCAAAGGAGACTGAATGCTGATGGTCAGGTCTATTGTAGTGTTTTTCAAGGGGGGGCAGCACAGTTGGCAGTACTGTTGCCTTGCAGCAGGAAGTTCTGGGTTTGATCCCGGCCTGGGATCGTTCTGCATTGCGTTTGAATGTTCTTCCTGTATATGTTTGGATTCTCTTTTGGGTTTCCGTCTTCCTCCCACTGTACAAAAACATGACTGTTAGATTAATTAGTCTCTTAAATTTCCCTGAAGTTTGACCAAGGATGGATCGATGGATGTGCACAACTACATAGAAATAATGAACAATTCTTGATTAGACATTTGCTATTTTTCTTTATTGGAGTCATAACTGATTAGTGCTACATTTTACATGGAAAAGTTTTGAAGGTTACTCATTAGAATAACGATGTTCACTAAACTCACTTGTTCCCACAGGTGAGATTAAATACTTTACAGAATAAAAGAGACATTATATAAATACACAATTATTGTTTCACATTTTTCCACAATTTCAGTTTTACTAAAGCAGACTGAAGCAACCCTCTGAAATTTGTTTTTTAGATTCTCAGTCACAGGATAATAGTTCTTGACAGTCTTGAGCTAGATTTCAGCTTTTGGAAGCATTTTGCTCTGAGAAACAGGAACAGATGGTTATCGTCCAAAATACTCTGTTGCAACTCATTCCTGAACACTTTAAAGAAACAATTTGTTCTAAAACCCTCGGTTCTTAATTGAATTGATCAAAGAGGATGAGTCAGCGTTGATTAATATGAACAGTGGATTGGTAAATCTCAGTCACGGACTGCCAGATCAGCGACAATTAGCATCAGCTTGACTCTCCATTCTCACTCCTTAAGCAGGATGAAAACAACAACCTGCTGACTAAGCACATTCCACTTGCAGCCAGCTACTCAAAGGACTCCCAGGAGGATCGCCCTCCGTACCTCACTGCTCCGCTGCTGTCCTGTGGACCCCCCCACCCCGAGGCAAAGCTCTCCCTACTCCTCTCCGCAGGTAACCCGGAGATGCATCAACAAAACACAACACAGAAACTCGCTGACCGCTACCTGCCAGTTAAGCGCCTCAGGTGGTGTTTGAACTGCCTCGACTTCACAATCAACCACAACTCCTCCCCCCCTCAGAGCCAGGGGCATGAGAGAGGCAACATATGGCCGGCTTGGATGAATTTTCCCACTGTTTCAGAAGACTCTGATGAGCCTCCAGGGCGATCTGAGCGTCACGCTCCTCTTTACTAGATTAAATCTAATAATCTCCCATTAACGAGGCTTTCAGTGCAGAGTGGTAAAACACCAGGCCTCAGGGTTCACCAACACTCACTGAAAACTGTTTTCTGCTGTTAACTCTGTGTTTTATGGCTGTAAGAGTCGTGGCCCTCATAGACTTTCCCTTCGCTTTGATTCGTACCAAGTACCTGGATCCTCGGCTATGGAGAAAAGGTCGTTTGCTCGACTCTGTTAAAGCTTTAAATGTTATCCTATAGCAAATGCCGTGGTTCCCAAAGATTTTTCTTCTGGGTCCCCCAGTGGTTCCCAAAGATTTTCTGGACCCCCTATGGATTACAATAAAATCCCCCCCAAAAAAGAAAAAAATAATCAACTGGGCACACACATCGTTCAACCATAAACCTATAACACATATTTTGTTTTCAAACTCCACTGAAGTTTATTTCACACTTCAGGTTGCAACAAAACTACAAACCATCTTTACAGTGAAACACTTTTGTGTATCTGTTTTGTTTTTTGTTTATTTCATTCATCCATACTGCTTCCCGCGACCCCCCTGCACTGGCACTGCACCTCCCCTAGGGGGCGCGCCCCTCACTTTGGGAACCACTGCGCTAATGTTTGTCTGTGCGCAGAAAATCATCGTTCAGAACTTCTCCTTCTGTTCATAGACTGGCCCGGTTGAAATTTTATCGTAGAAATCCGCCTCAACGGGAGGAAATTCAGTGAAGTGAAGATTCCCTCAATATCCAGCAAGATATGGAGAATATGCTTACAAACAAGTGACAAACAAATTTATTATTGCTTTACTTCATACCCGATGATCAAAAAATGTAAAGTCTAGCTCACTTATAAACTTGCAAAACTTCAATAGATCATGTTTGCATCACAAAAGTCACCTATTTCAGATATAGAGTGACGAGTTTGTGAGGTGTGTTTGATTTTTACCTCATTAAAAATCATGCAAGAAACGATTTATCTGTCATCTACCAGTATATCGGTTGAAGGGAATTTCTCCTCACTTCCAGCTGTTGGGATGTTTCTCACCTGTTCAATAGGATTTCAAGATGATCATAGCAGGAACTTACAAGATCTTATGGCAGCTTCATTTCAACATAAAATTGGGCGGTTTTTATATTGAAGGTTCAGCTATTTCTCGAACCAATTTGAGTAAGATTGTAGACATTTTTTACCATTTTATCCATGAAAACAATGTATTTTGTTGTTATGCTGCAGTAGAAAAGCTAACAAAGCCTTCTCGTAGTACCTCGAGTTTTAGCATGCGGTACATTACTCTATCATTTAAACTGCATGAATTTACCTGACAACAGTAATCTGTTGCTTTTAAAGGGCTTGATTCCATGGTGTTCACATTGCAGAGACAAAATAAATTTCCACATGTAGTTTATCTTCAATTCTAATTATCAGGCTAGGTCAAATAAAAGCGAGGTAGCCCTCAGAAACCTGTTGAGGCTGTAATGAAGGAGGTCCTCCCACTGGCCTGGTAATTGGACAGATGCTTTCGCTGGGAGACAGGACCCCGTCTCAGGCTCGTCTCTTTCCCTGCAGGAGCTCAGTTCAATCATTCACCGTAATTCACGTCCAGCACAGACACAGTCTAGGATGATGCACCCCACCTCTCATTTAATTAGGCCCGAAGCACCAGCAGCAGGAAGGAACCCCGGTGACGGAAGATATGAGACTCAGAGAGGCTGGTTTGGATGGGAACTCAGCTGAAAATGGCAACTTTATCATGTCTGCTGGGGAATTAGGTTCTAAATTAATTTAACATAACTATAGCTGGTAAATTTCTGGCAGCATTTGCAACAGAGATGTAGATTCGGTCATCAAATGTAACAGTGTTTTCAGTCCTGTTTAAAGAGTGACCTCTTCTTTGAATTTATGGTTAAAGGGGCAAATAAAGGTGTTCATCAACAAAAAGTAAGCAGAAAGCTTTAGAAAATGTACGCTGTTGTGCTGTTGCTATTTTCCATATGGGTCAAATGACTCAGAACTAACCAGACACTAACTCTGAGCTGATGAGGCTTTACATTTTCAGCTTGTTTATCAGTTGTAGTGTCACTCACATTATTGAATCCACAGTTTCTTCAATCAGAAATGCTGTTACTGGTTAGTGTGGGTGAACTTCAGGAAAAACTGGTCTCAAAAGGAGCAAGAAAATGTATTGTAAAATGTAATGTATTAAATGGTTAACATAGACAGGGACAGATGGGAATAAATTGCTCAGAATTGCTCTTTCATACAATTTAATGAAAAAAAATATTTAGATACAATGGTGAATAAGAGGCGTCCTCATAAGTGTTTTACTGTTAATTTCCTGCAGAATTCAGTTTTTTTCCACAATTCTTGGCTCTTTCTATATTAGCCTTCCCAATTTTAAAATTTATATACATGTGTCGTCATATCAGATGCAAAACTGCACTTTGTATCTGACATGCAAAGAAAAACTTGAAGCTATTTTCATTGTTTCGCATAACTGTTTTTCTCTAACAGCACAAACCCACATAAAAATGAAACCAGATAACCGTAACATTTCTACAGTAGCAAACAATGAACGTAAGAAGAAAAAAAACATGTTTAATCTGGACAGCATTTTCTGTCGTTTCTTTTGTGTTTTCTTCAGATTAGCTGTTTCCATTTATCCAGAGTCCACCCACAGCTGCTCCACATTCAGATAATCATCCTCAGCCTTATACCGATGATCACTTCCACCTTCTTTGGTTTTCAGTCACTGTCAGAGCCTCCCTTTGCTACTGCTTCATGGCCTGCAGGTTCTTTCTTCTTTTCTACTCCTTTTGTCATCATATGTTTCTGTAAATGTGTTTACCATCTTTTCACATTGTCTTGACTCACTTCTGTGTGGATCATATTCAGCAATTAATCAAAAATAGCAGCTAAAAGTTAAACTTTGGGGCAAAATGTGTAAATTTAGCAAAAATATACAACAGTTATTGATTGTCCGGGATGTTATGAGAATTAATAAACATAATTGTTATTAAAAAAGCAACATTTTAATTTTGTTGTTCATGCTTTTACCATATATGTTATGCTTCAAAAGATCCTTGTAGGGTCTAGTTTATTCTGCTGGTCTATTCTCATCTCAGCAACAGCAGCTTACAGTGTTTTCAGTTATAAATTGCTAACATTTTCTGTTACTTTAGTCATTTCTACTAATCATTTTGCAAAAATGTTACCCAGCAGTTTTATATCTGGACCCTATTTGTGTCTGCTGCAACACACTGACCACTGAATTAAAGGTTTTAACTTCAACAGAAATGCTTTAGATTCATCAGAATAACAGAATGTTTATTATTATTATTTTTTTACAAGAAATGTTGCTATTTAATTTGTTCCTTAGATATGAATATTATTTTAAATAGTTGACTTTTCAGCCTAAATTTCCATGTATCACATTGATAAAATGTAAAAAAAAAAAAAAAAAAGGCAAGTATAATTTCATATTAGGCTTTAAAGTCATATTTTCACTGTAATCTAATTGTAAAAAAATGACTGAAATGATAAAAATATGTTGATATACAAACGCATTTTCTATTTGTTGAGGCTTTTAATTGGCGCTTTGAGTAGTTTAGCATCAGTGTGCCTGCTGGAAGACCAGCTGTAGACAAAAGCATTCCAGTGTGGAGACAACCAGATCCTCCTCTCCATGAAAATGCGCCACAACACGGTCTCTCTGCTTGAAGGTGTCTCGTTCGACCTTATGACCGGACAGCCGACTGAAAATGCCAGGAATGCTAGACTGCTGCTCGATAGGAGACCATGTTCGACTTATTGGCTACCGGTGGGCAAAGCCAGGGGGGACAATGTCCAAGATGAGTTCTCACACAATAGGAACAAGACATTTATGACTTTTCAGCAGGGACAAAAATGAGAAGTTCGCACTCGGGGCTGTTGTGCTCCCTTGGACACACTAGGAGAGACGCTGCTCTCAGCTGAACGTTCTCACATTTTTGGGCTGGGTCTGGAATTCAGAAGAAAAGGTCTCCGATGTGTCCAACCTGGCTGTCCCATTTGAGGTGATTTAAATGGGGTGTAATTGCATTTCTGAGCCATTGTCTCTTAAACTGGTATGCTAGCTTGACAATGTCTTTAATTATTTGCTTTGCCGGTGTTTATTACACAGGAGAAAGCAACGTTCTGACCTGATATTTTACTGGTGTAAAAATGAAAAATCAGAGCTAGAGCGATGGCATTCATCTCACCACTTTTCTACTAAACTAATGTTCTTTAACAAACCTTTCAAGTAGAGGTGCACAGATCAGCCCCCATTTTTTTAACTCTAAGCGACCAGCAATTGGCCAATACTGACACGTAAAACCAATCTCATCCACCGATCTTAAGGTCTGAAAATCAGATGCAACTGAAGGAAGCTTGTCCTGACCACAGAGTTAATTTAATTTTTAAATGACAATCCTTATCAAATATTTCTTAAATTTTGTTGACACTGTTCTTTCACTACATCTCAGTGTAGATGCTAAATGAAATGCATTAGGGATGTTGGGATTAGAGACGTTATTGTACAAACGTATGCCACACAATTTTTTTTAAATCACTTGTCTTTCCTCACTATACATAAAATGTTTTCTTTAAAATTGTTCTCATAAATGGATTAAACTTCATCCCTTATCACGCACTAAAAAGTATTCATTGATTCTGTAAAATTTTAACTCCTTCAAAGCATGGTCAAAAAATTGCAGTGGGATTTTGATCAACTTTATTATTTTTTTTGCAGTCCACAAAAGTTCATCCAATTCATTTCCATCTAATGAATTGGATGGATTCATTATATATATATATATATCCAGGCACCACCATTATTTATAATTGTTATGGTATTGAGTTAAAATATTAAGACAACTTGACAAAATGCTAAAGAGTCAGATTGCTGAAAGAAATTTCCACTACAAATACACAATCTTGCCACATTATATGCAACTTACATCAACACAGTCAAAGTTATGCAAAAATGCAATTTCATAAAGACTTATAGAAATGTCAATGGACCATGGAGGGCATAACATACCTAGCCATGCATCAAGTGTAGATATTAGCAACAGATATTACACACATAAAAAAAAAAACCAAAGTCACAGATGTTATTATCACAGTTGGTATAAATTTTAGAGCACATAAGGCTTCTTGAATGTCTTTTCTGGATCATTTTTTTAAAGAAAACTCCCACTTTTGTAATAAGACAAACTGCATGTGGCATCATGGAGCAGTCAGACCGAGAGTGACACCTACTGGTGATTTATTGTAAAATAAGTAAGCTGCCTTGAGCTGTTTAGTCTGTCTCCATGGGTTCAGGTCGTCTGTTAAAAGTATTATTTGTGCCCCTTTCTGGTTTAGGAACGCATTAAATTATGATGAATGCACCTCTGTCTGAGAATGACTTGAAAAATGCACATAAAAATGTCATTACTTGAAAAATTCCTTTAGTTTTTCTTTTCTGAAAAAGACTTATAACAAGTCTTCAATTATCAAACATTTTGGGGATGTTTTTGTGCCAATTAAAAGCAAAGGGACATCTCCTGAGTCTCCCAACACCTCACTGATGTCCTTTGTCCCCTTTAGCAGACCCGCTGCTATTTGAACCCGTATCCAGACCTTTCCCAATTAGACCCACCTTCCACTTTGAGGTTTACTTTCTCCAAGGCGAGGGAGAAAACAGAGTCTTTTAACAAGCGGGCCCCTTCTTCTTGTTCACGTGGGGAAGTTTACCCACATCTGTCTCAGCTACTAACCCCTGGAAGAGAGGGGGTCAGTGCCAAGGCCAGAGGTCACCACTTGTCCCATTGTGAGCTAGAACCAACAAGAACCTCGACCGAATACGGCGGTCAGCGGGACGCGGTGCCCGTTTTTTATTTTTTTTTAGGACCGCGGATGTGTGAACTGAGCAGGAGTTGTGCTTTCAAACGGAAGCGCTTGAAAGGGACCCTTCAGGTTTCCTAATGAAGTAAAGAACAAATATCTGTCTTGCTTTGTTGCTTCTTTTCTACGCCGTCAATGGCCGGCGCACAAAGTGGAAAATGAAGGCGCGGCTGGAGAATTTGCAGGTGTGCAAGGATGCGTGTGAAGTTACAGGAAAGAGGAAAACGTTTACTCAAGGGGGAGGTCTGTGTGAGAACGGATCTAGTTAGGAGCGTCACAACAGGCCTGACAAAACAGAGGTCGGGTCGGGCCGAGCTCGCAGCATCGACCCAGCAGTGTTCGTCCAAATTATATAATAGGAAAAAAACAGCTGTCAGGTTCCATTCCCCTGCCACAGCCGCTTTCTCTTGCTAGCTTTCTTTCACTCTTATCAGCAAGCCACCATCCATAATTGACCTGATTCCCAGATTTCTGTTCCTTTGACCACCCCTGCCGTAGCATAAAAGTGGGCAGCATAGGTGGCAGAAGACTGGCCCGGCCGAGGGAACAAGGAAGGTGAAAGAAAGTATTCTTCCAACGTCTTGAAAGAAAAAAGCAAAATCAGCATAATGACCATGCTCCCCTGCCACACATTCACGCGAGGAGACCTCCTCCCCACACCCATCCACATCCAAAATCTTGATTAACCTCCCTGCTCACCCCTTCTTTCCCACCCACTCACATTCTCACACACACACGGACACAAAGTGGCTCGGAGGCCCCCTGACAGATGGGGAGAGAGGTTTCAGGGGGTTCCTTCTGAACAAATGGCACCCTGGTTTAGTGTGGTGTTGTCAGGGTTTGAATTGATCCCCGGGACTACAGAGGCTTCTCTCTGCCATTGTGTCACAATGGCAACAAGTGTGTGGAGCTGGGAGCAAGCTTGTACAGGCATGGGACCCATACCTCATGAATGATAGCTTAGCAAATGGCCCTCCTTTCACCAGCTTTCATTGTAGGGCCATCTCTTCTACTTCTTTCATGGCCTACTCAAAAACCTCGCCCAGCTTTGTTAGTTTTATTGGGTTTGATTGGTTTGGGGTTCAGAAACGTGTTGGTTTTTGTCTGATTTTGTGTGTGTGAACTCTTGGGTAACAGAGGAGGAAAATCTGTTGGCGGTGGCGTTTTGACGGGTGCCTATTTTTTTTTTTTTTTGGTTGTTAAATTGATGGACGCCACGGTCTCACGGTACGGTCCGAGGAATGATGCAAAACTATCTGTCAGCGGTCAAAGCCAGTGAATGTGATTCAGTTTTATATGAATAGTGCTTCCTGGGAGGTCGGGAGTTCTTTCCACTCATTGAGTTAAACGCCATGTGTACAATTTTCACAGCGTTCCATATATTCAGATGCATGGCAGCGAGACTTTCACACAGGATTAGATCCCTTCTCATCAGCTCAGGGGGAAATAAACGGGACAGTGATGGAACTGGTTTCCAGTTAGCCAGAGTTAGTTTGTTCCTGGCGTTTACACAGGATGGCATTAGAAAAGAGAGAGCATGCAAGAATTAGTTGAAAAAGCACAACTTACTCATCACCTTAAACAAGTTTTGTATTGTCTTTATCCATGGGTAGTGGGGAGTTGGAGCTACACTGTCAGCTGTATCTGAGAATAGTGGCACTGCTTTGAATGCTTTGTGCAGAACTAAATAGAATTTTATCTCTCAGAGGTTTTATGATTTTTCTGCATTTCTATTGGATGTAGGACAACATCCAACTTCCAGCTATAGACCTTGGCAGCTATAGGCTTGCCCAGGTCCAGCTATAGGCCTATTGGGCTCATTATTGGTCTGTATTTTTAGCTCTTGCTCAACATATACTAGCTTATCATATAATGAGACTTTTTCTTCATCAGAAAATGCAACCTGACTGAAAATGTGACCTCTCTTCTGACCCTAGAGTAGGGTTAGGGCTACGTATAATCTCTGCTCGCTCATTTAGTCGCTGTCCCTTCTCTGTCTGGTTAATGTTTCATTCCTACTCTACGCTTTTGCACCTCAAAATGAAGACAAAGGGGGAGAGGGTGTACCACCAAGGGTTGGTTAATAACAAAAAGGAAAATAGTATCTGATAGATTAATGGGTAAGCAAAGGCTATAAGGATTAGAATGTTCTTATCTACTATATGTGATAGTTCCTTGTTCTGTGTGGCGTTATATCTAACATATACTCTCTAGTTATAAGAAAGTAGGAAATGTTTTTATTGAAACCATATTATGTTGAATTTTTCACATTTTAACACCTTATAGCCACAGTCTTCAATATATTTCATTGGTTTTAGTTTGTGGCAGGCCTAAAAAAAAGTGGATTAAATTTCCAAAATGAAAGGGAAAATTTAGAAAACATTTAAGTATTGAAAGCATGAAACACAAATAAATCACTTAACCTTCCTCTTGTTTTCCACATGAAGTTTAGAATGTAAGAAAATCCTTTCTTTTACTGATGTTTTTGCTTTTTATGTGCCTTCTATCAGTAGAAAACATCTGTGTTCGTCTGCACATGGTGCCAAATCATTAACTGCTCTCTCAAAGTGATCATCCTGGACATTTACTTACTACGTTTTCTTCAGCTGTGACTGCATTTTTCCTCTGTGACTGAGCCAAATGAATGACGGTTGACTGCAGCTCCAGTCTGATGATAGAATTAGCATAAATTGATTTATTGGGGCCAGAGTTCATGTTGTTGTCAGTTAGCTAATAGCACTGAGTGTGGATGCCGCTACAGGTGTTTTGGAGGATACATTACTGTAGTTTTCTCCTTAAACTGATTATATGGAGAAAACCAAGACTTGCCTGGTTCACTAACATGAAGTAGCTTTTCTGGTCAGTTGTTCAGTAGAACATGCTGACATGCCTGTGCACATCAGATTAACAATGACGGGGGGGGAAATAATGGAGGAATGGGTTCAGTTTTACCCAACTTTGTGGTATAAAACAATATCCAAAGTTTTGAAAATCTCTCTGAGCATTGTTCAGTCCATTAGCTGCAAATGAAAATTTGAAAAACAGTTGAGAGGCTCATGATAACTCTGGAGGAGCTGCAGAGATTCTCTCACAGGAAAACTATTAGTTATGCATCCCAAAAATCTGGCTGGATTCTGGATCCCACCAAGCTGAATTTACAGGGAGCAAAAGTGAGCAAAAAGTCCTACATTTTCTGGCATTTATCTGTCTGAGAGAAACCATGAGGTATCATTAAAAAAACTAAACAAAACATGATTTACACGCAATGTGTGACTTTAAAACATTAGGCCACACCCAGGCCTGTGGTTGTAGTCAGAGAATACAAGTTCCCATCTCATACATATATCCAGGTATTGCGACAAAGTCCTCACTTGCTGGATGTGACATTTATTCACATCCAGCATTAGGGTGGAGGTGGTGTAAGGTTCGCATTTTAAGAAAACACGGCAGGAGAACAGGCAACCGAAAAGTCCTTTGAATGAGAATCAATTAATTTTCATTTACCTCCATTAGCACTGGGCAGAGATTTGCATCTGAGAACCTTTTACCAAACTGGCAGTGGTCTTTTTTTCTTTTTTTTTTCTTTCTCTTTTTTAGCTGAGGGAGAGGGCCGCATTAAGCTAATGATGGTGGGAGGGCAGAGGGAGAAACAAAGCGCAGAATGTGCGGGAGGGGTGGCCGGGCCGTCCTTTTCTCTCATTAGCACCTCCCGTCACAGCGCGAGCCCCCACAGGCCGATCACTGGCTGCTCCCTGGCATGAGAAAATACACCGAAAGCTTATAAAAATTAGTCTTCATAAAATGAAACCTTGTGCTTTTATTTGTATTCTTATTTGAGCAGACGACATCATTGCACTGCAAATTTACAGTGAGCAAAAAAGTCCTAAAATTTCTGACAATTATCTGGCTTGCATGATAACTTAGGAAATTGAAAACATAAACTGAAACGCTTATTTTATAGACATAATATACGACATAACGAGTAAAGTTAACATTTAATATTAACTTTTTGTAGTAAAATTAATATTGAAACGTATAACGGGTCCTATTTTAGTGTAGAAGCCAGAAAATAAGGTGCTTTCGATTCTGCAAATTTGTAACCTCTTTTTAAAAACTTTCAGTATGAATTTGTTGGAATCCAGGATGTCAAACCAATTCAAACGTCTACTTTATTTTGAAGAGCAAACAATGCTGCAGATGCACAAAGTAAAGAAATTAAATAGACAAATCAATGCTCAAACTACATGTAGTAATAACCATGTGTAAACTTTGATGTTTTGATAAATAGGCTTCAATGAGTTGAAAAGTTATGCTTAAAAAACACAGCACCTTTCAATTATTTATTTTAAAAACATATTAGCGCCCTCAGCTGTGATTGTGGCCATTCATGGTCAAATTTTAATCTTCATCAGACCACAACTTATTCTTTGTTAGACTGTCTTACAATATTTTGTAAGGCTGCTTGTTATTTTGTAGAAGACTAGTAAGACATCTAAAAATAAATAACTAAGGACAAAAACATCTACTTCCAAAAAATCTTCTTAACCTTAACAGATTTTTGTTTCTGCTTTTAGTATCATAAACCGCTTTCAAAACACAACAGCATATTTAATAGTTTTGATGAATTTATTACTTTTAATGCCAGGTTACTTCTTGTCACTGCTGTTGTACATAAAAAAAAACCACATTTAACAAAACTTTTGTGGCTTTTTTTTTTACAAATTAGTCTTAAAAATCATACACATTTCCCAAATTGTTGCTCTTGTTGCATTATTAGGTTTTGTGGAGTCACCAGTCTAAATCTCTACTACCCTCCTGAGATATCGAGGACAAAAAGATCCACTGCTATGCAATCATATAAATACATTTTCAGCTTTTGATGAAAATGGGGATAGGGATGAAGTACATCCAGATCCCTTACATAATACACACACATAGACATAAAAAGACATAAAACTTTTTGTCCACATTGTTTTCAAATTACACTAAACCTTTCCTGTTTTAGGTCAGCTAGGGTCACCAAAAGTACTGTTATTTACTAAATACTAGAATACATTTTTAGAGAATGATTTCTTTTTTTCCTAGATGCATTTTCATAGCTTTTGGTAGGCTTGATCCAGAATGCTGCTGCTCGCATTTGACTAAAACCAGGAAGAAAGAGCACATAACATCAGTTCTAAAGTCCCTCCACTGGCTCCCTGTAGCTCAAAGAATAGACTTTAAAATACTGTTGTTAGTTTATAAATCGCTGAACTGCTCAGCACCACAATACATTAAAGATCTGCTGCTGTCGTATCAACCTTCCAGACCTCTCAGGTCTTCTGGTTCGGGTGTGCTCTATCCCCAGAACCAGAACCAAATGAGGAAAAGCAGCGTTCAGCATCTATGCACCACAAATATGGAACAAACTTCCAGAAAACTGTAAAACAGCTGAAACACTGACTTCCTTTAAATCTCAACTAAAAACCCACCTGTTTAGAATTGCATTTGAAACGTAATCAATTACAAATTTAGTGATGGAACTTGACTTAATGTCATGTTTTGATTGTTGAGTCTATGTTGCATGACTTTGTGTTTTTGTGTTTGTTAAGATGTAAAACACTTTGAAATCCCTTGCTGCTGAAATGTACTATGCAAATAAAATTTGCTTGATTCATTGATTGATTGCTTTTTTTAAACTCTGTGTCTATCTTCCACAAGCTCCTCACAACAGTTTTGAATTGTGACGCTACCTTCACATGTTCAGATCTTTAGTTTCCACTTCTAGTTGTTTTGTTACAGTTAGGCACACAGCTGACAGATGAGAACTTGTAGAATTGCGATAAATGGTAGAAATTCTCCGTTTTATGCAGAGGGACTTATTAGGTTATTTACATTGAGATGTAGGAGTCAAAAGTGGCTGAATACAAGTGGAAAACACCCTTGCAGTGTTAATTATTGAACTTATTTAACTTCACAATGATGCAGTGCTTTCGGTTGATTCAGCAAATTAACATAATGTGTAAAAGTTCACAGTATTGTTTTACACTTTCCAAAATCTTCCCTTTGAGTAGCGTTGCATGTTTGAGAAGGATCACATTTTATCAAGATTTGAAATGAGGGTCCGATCGTTGATTTAAAGCAAAGACGTGTCTCCACGTGCAGGGAGGGGCCGAGACAGTATGAAATTGAGCGGAAATTATTAGCAGAAAAAAAGGATGAAAGGCCGAGTGGGAGCAGGGAGCAGACAGGGTCACAGATGTGACATTACATAAACAAAAGGACTGGCTGGGCGTGAATGTGTGCAGACATCCCAAGCAAAGCTGTCCCCCAGCTGTTTATTTCACCTGTCTATTAAAAAGGAACACATTTCATGGTGAACACAGGAGAAGAGACACATTTACTGGGCTTACAAGGATGAGACCTTAAAGCAGTTTGATTATTAGACAACCTATAAATAACCTCTCCTAATGTTTCTAGGAGACCCAGCTCTTCACTTAGAGATGGACTGGAATGTGTCTGAATATTAGTTCCCAAAGTGATTTCACTTCCAAATTGTTTGTAGCAAAATGAAAACTTTAAAATATTGAGAAAATAACTGGAGTCATGCACGGCAACATGGTGTGACTTTCTCAGACAAATTCTGTACTCGGGCAGCTCCAGTCTAAAACAAGAAACTACAGTGGAGCAGAGAAATCAGATGGCTTAATTGTTCCTCGACAATTAGACCATCACTCAAGAGTACACTGAAAAAGCATGGCAGAAGTAGAAGAAGACAGGAGGCAGTTAAAGAATGGGATAAAAGTAGAGGGCCCTAAAACACCCACTGTGCGAGAGGGAAAGCAAGAGAGGGTCTTCTGCCATTGAAGACCCGACAGGGCGAAAAAAGAGCAGAAAGCAGTTTACAATACTGTACAATGCTGTTCTGCATCGTTAAGTGGCGCGGAGGGCAGGGCTGGGACAATGAGCTTCTGTCTCTAAAAAAATAAAGGCCAGCAGCCCCGGAGGAGTCCTCCTATTCAGCCCATATGGCTGCAGCACTGACAGGATGCTCCTCTCGCCCCGGCCGCATGCTCAGCATCTGGACACGGGAGGTCGCTCCTCAGTGACCACTCGAGCAATAGGAAGGATTACTGGGTTTCCACAGTAACACCACAGCAATACACTGGGATGTGGGACAGCAATCAAGGGATTAGGAATAGGAAGTACTTCAGGGTAGGTTTTTTTTTTTTTTCTTCTTTTATTGGATTGAAAGTAGCAAAATAAAAAAAAATCTAAACTGAAGTCTGGAGAAAATGTCAAACCCTCACTTAATTTTATGGAGGTTAAATGCTATAAATGTTTTCAAGGACATTTATAGCACATACATGGCAGCAGCCAAATAATTTTTTTTTGTTTGTTTTTTTAATACAGAAGAAGCTGATTTTGTGGTATTTATCAAATAGAGCTGTTTTTTTTTATTATTATTCTCCTAGTGTTATTATTATAACACTAGGAGAATACACATCGTTCTAGATTTATGTGTATTTGCCCATTTTGCATAAAGTGAGTATAACGATATGGTTAAAAGAAATTTAAAAAAGACAAAATAGAGAGCCCTGCAGAGGTTAGATGCACACCTTGCACACACAGCACCAGGATGCATCATGGGAAGGAAGCGGTGTGATGGGTGAGGCAATGTTCTGTTGGAAAACCTTGAGCCCTGCTGTCCAAAATGATTGTTAGTTATAAATGTAATACAACTGTCCCACCATAACATATCTTTTTTTTTAAATTATTAATAGCTTGTAAAAGTGAAAATAATTCTCTCCATTAACTCTGTAGCATACACAAACTGATCACCTGATTAGCCAATCTGTCACAGTTTTTAGATATGTTGGAGAAAAAAAAACTCCACAAGGGTGCCGCTCCTCTTACTCTACATGTAAACTGTATGTCTAAAACTATTCCAGAATCAACATTCTGCAGCTATCACTGCTTTGAGCCAACTGTGATATGCAGATGCTTCACTCACCTCTTGATGGCGAATGCTTGAAGTCTGAATAATTTGAAAAATAACTATCACAAGGAAAAGATTATTACAATTCCACACTCAAATGGTAAGTTGGTGATTTATAATTACAAAACAAAATAAATTAGAAGATGACCTCATGGAATAGCAACATATAGCCAGTGTTGATGTAGAACAACTTTGTGATAAGAGCTATCTTGTTTTGTTGCATGGTATAGGTCTGAAATGAATTTAAAAAATTCAATTAGAGGTTTCTGTTCCACTCGAGTAGTTTGTAACAGTTTCTTCTTTTTAAAAAAACAAACACCTTACTACAAAGCATCCAAATGCATCTGTACACAAGCAGATGCATGTCCAAAGCCTTTATTACTTTAGCTAGTGTATTGTGTATCATGTACCCAGGATGACTCCTGTTCCCTTAGAATAGGCAACAAAGGACTGTCAGAATGATGGATTTTCAAGCTCTGCCTTAAAATCCAAACAAGTGGCCTGCCTTTGCTTCTGCCCATCCTTCAACAGACCTAAAAACCTCTTCGAAAGGAGAGAATATGTGCTAAAGGACCACAGCGGAAAAGAAGTTGGGGGTTGAGTCTGGACAAGGAGAACCTTGACAAGTGTTTACCCTCTTTCTGTTGCCAAGCTGTGCAGCAATAACCCACCGTAGCTAAAGGCAGTGCCTTATCCGGTAAGAAAGGCCTCAGTCTGCTGGGTCAGGGGTCACTAACTCCGCCATTGTCTATGACAGGGCAAGCACACTCCAGCTTTCAAAGGTCTCATGATGGGGGAGGAAAGATAGGCTGAAAAACACTGGGTCAGGACCAGGGACTTTATGGGAGCTGAAGGAAGAAAAAAAAAGATTTGGACCCCAAAGGTTAAATGAAGAGCGAAAGCCCCCTTCTGTCCAATTACCGAGGGACAAACGCTCACTGTGACCCAGTGGGGTCAGAGTTCAGCGGAGCCATTGGTAACGGCACACTCTGAGTTTTTGTGGACCAGATGAGATGAACCTCTGCAGTGTTTATCTAAGTGACACCCCGACCAATGGAAAAAGTATAAATAATTAGGGGGATTGTGAACTGCCACTTAGCAGAATTAATTTATAGGCGCCTTCTTTGGTCCACGACGCTTGAAAACACCCAGCATCTGCAGTGAAAAGGCTAAACATTAATTCTGTTCACTACAAGCAAGTTGGGGTGTTCCCTCCTGCTGGAAGAGCACGGGGCAACAGTAGGCAATCTCTTGTCTACTGTAGTGGAAAGTACTACCAACAGGATCCATCCATTTTCTGTACACCCTTGTCCCTATGGTGCCTATCTCCAGTGAGACATTTCAGGCGAGAGGCACCCTGGAAGGGTGTACCCTGCATCACAGAGACAAACAACCATGCACACGCACACACACACTCTCTAAATTCTCCATTTAACTCTAAATTCTCACAGTGCGGGTACTGTGAGAGGAAGCCGGAGTACCCGGAGAGAACCCACGTTGGCACAGGGAGAACCTGCAAACTCCATGCAGAAAGACCCCGGGCCTGGAACTGAACCCAGGTTCTTCTTGCTGCAAGGCAAGAAGATCTGATTCCATAAAATCAAAGAAAAAACTTTTCTTTTCACACAGCAAGTAAATGTTCAATCAACGTGAACCTCCTTTCCTGAACACTGAATATTAAACTTTCAGGCAACATTTATTTGAACATTTTCTGAACATTCGCTGGTTAGCGGGGTTGTGGGGGAAGCTGGAGGGAACCCATACATGCACAGGAGACAAATGCAGAATGCAGAAAAACCCCACTTTGCTACTTCACTATCCACTAGTCCATGTAAGAGAAAAACCCCACCATGTCACTTTGCTACTGTCCGGGTACTCCGGCTTCCTCCCCCAGTCCAAAAACATGACTGTCAGGTTAATTGGTCTTTCTAAATTCTCCCTAGGTGTGAGTGTGTGTGTGCATGGTTGTTTGTCCTGTTTGTCTCTGTGTTGCCCTGCGACAGACTGGCGACCTGTCCAGGGTGACCCTGCCTCTCGCCCGGAACTTAGCTGGAGATAGACACCATCACCTCCCGACCCCACTAGGGACAAGGATGTAAGAAAATGGATGGATGGATGGATGGATGGATGGATGGATGGATGGATGGATGGATGGATGGATGGATGGATGG
>CAEFZY010060903.1:0-18562 GCA_903066815.1 Brachyrhaphis roseni
TGACAACTGACAAGGACCCGACAGAGAACAAAGACAACGGAGGGACTAAATACACGGGGAGGCAATCAGGGAAACAAGACACACCTGGGAGTAATCAAGGGAGGACGGGACAACAGGGAGACTAATAGACACAGAGAACTCGAACATAAACACAGAAAACTCGAAAATAACGGAAACATAAAAAATAACCACACAGAGAGCACGGAACATGACACATACAGATATGCTACACATATTGATGAAGTAGCTCTGTTAGCATATGTACCTAATATGTTGTTCTCTCTAATTTACTGTAAAGTCAACTCATCAATTCCTAAATCGACTGAGACGTTTCAGGAACAGTCTTTTATCGATGTATTAATATAACTTTGTTTCAGAAATCTAAATGTATATAATCTCGCTGTTGTCTTTGTGCCACAGTTTTGCCCGAAAGCCCCAACTTCCCCTACAGACGGTATGACCGCCTCCCTCCCATCAGCCAGTTCTCCATCGAGAGCGACTCGGACCTGTCGGAGACGGCCGAGCTCATCGAGGAGTACGAGGTGTTCGACCCGTCCAGGCCGCGACCCAAAGTCATCCTCGTCATCGGTAAAGGAGCGCTGCCAAAACGGCAGCATTTAGAGTAACATTTCAATATTAGTTTGACTTCTACGGTTCTCAATAGTTTGTTGTTCAAACACATTTGATGTGCATTACCACTTGATAGTCATTTTTGGTCCTGCAGCTTTAACACATCAAAAACTTTTTAATCCACATTTTACGTGACATTTCACTATAACTTTGCCAAGCAGTCCAAAATTTATCTTAAGAAATTTCCCTGTTCATGGTAGTGAGATAGGATTTCCTCCCTTGCAAACGATGCTCGGTGCTTTTATATTAAAGGATTTAGAAATGCAAAGATGCTGATGAAGTAAAACTTTGTGGTCTGGATAGGAATCTAAGTCCATTTCCTGGTATCCGAGCTCTCTTGTATCATCAGAGCTGATCTCGTTCATGTTCCTCAGTGTGTTTGACACTCTTAATCTGATTTCCTTGGCGTGTTTGCTTTAAGCTGTCAAATAATCTCATTTATCTTGCTAATCATTTCCACAACAAGTCCTGAACCTTCCTTAGCTCAAATGCAGCTTCAAGACAGTTTGTAAAAGGTCGAGAAGAAGCAAGAAGACGACTTCTTCTTCAGCTCTTTTATTTGAATGGCTCTCTGTGGAGTGGCTGATGGGGGTTTGTCCTCGCAGCACAAAGCCAGTGTCTGTCCGTCGCTTTAAGAGCATGCTGTGCCCTGGTTTTGAAGGGAAAAGCAGCATGGCAGCTGCTGTCACCTCCGCAGAAGATCACGGCGAATGTTTTGTGTGTCAGGTTTTGCAGAAAGCTGTTAGCAGTGAGGAGGATGTTAGGATGTGAAGAAGAATTACAAAATGCAAATACAAAGGACCTGTCATGATAACAAATTGTCCCAGAAGTTATTGCAATAAATTATAATATTGTTGTTTTGAGACCATTTTCAAGTAGTAAAATGGTAATAATGCAAGAACACGATGTCAAAGATTAACAAACTTTAAGTACTAATGAACATTAGCACTGGAACTGGAAGACATTTTAAATAATCAAAACAAATAAAATAGATACTAAAGTCCCTGTAAACATAATTATCCTTTAGAAATGACTGAAGCTTTTTGTCATCCAGTCTTTGGTACAAAGAGAGAGACGAGAAAAACAATCAATCATGCAAATGGAAATTAGTAGTTTTAATTTATCTCACTATTAATTGATTTGTTGCTTTTTGTGGCTTTCAAACAGACTTTGATT
This sequence comes from Brachyrhaphis roseni, assembly GCA_903066815.1. Taxonomy (NCBI): domain Eukaryota; kingdom Metazoa; phylum Chordata; class Actinopteri; order Cyprinodontiformes; family Poeciliidae; genus Brachyrhaphis; species Brachyrhaphis roseni. The sequence goes on from CAEFZY010060903.1 coordinate 1,807, forward strand.
TTCCTAGTAGCTATAAACAAAACATGTTTGTCTGAATCACTAAGAGGAAAAATTAAAATAAATACCTTCACAGTCCAGACTCATGTGAAAATCACTAAATTATCAGATCAATGGCATTTTCTGCCACTTTTATTAGTAAAGATGTGCAAAAACACAAAGTAAATTCATCTCTTATTTGAAAAACTCACTGAAAAAAGAGAAACGATATAATTTTAATCTGAACACAATTCACGTTCCTGTTGAATATTTGCTTTTACAGAGAGAAGATCTTTCTCTTTAGACCAAGTGTGTTCAAAGGACGGTCCGGGGGCCATTTGTGGCCCCTGCTCTCATGTTGTGCGGCCCAGCCAAACACAATTCACGAATAAATTAAATAAATTGGGACAAAACTCCAATTGAAATAAATATCTTACAGAAAAGGTTCGATGCAACATAAAGTGATCGTCTTTTAAAAACTTTCTGGTTTTCTTCTGTTGTCATGGTAACTAGGACCTGACTTTATAATCTAAAGCACATAAATCTGCTTTTAATTTCTGTATTAAAAATTGGCTAAATACAGTTACTGTTTTCAAAAGAAGAGCTAGTGCTTGTTTTTAATGCTGAGAACAAACAAATAATTTTTTCTGTTTTGTTAAATTGAGGCCAAAATAAAAAGCAAACTGCATACCTGTCAATTAACAAGGAAAATCCATTTGAAGTTTTGGATCAGTCAGATTCCTACAAGAAAAAAGAGGGAAGAAACTGATTATTTCATTTGCTTAATTAAAATAGTTTACGCTAAGTTCATTGTTGAGTAGGTTATAAAAAAACAAAGCAACATTTTTGGTGATTTTAGTTTTTAAAAAGCATATGGATCAATTGTACATCATTGAAAAGCATTATTAGAGACTCCTGCACAACCAACACATGGTTTCTGGATGGTAAATCAGCAACAAAACACTTGTCTTTTCCAGCAGCAATTGTACAGCAAATACAGGGTAAAACCAGCTGACCAATCGTGCTGGAGTTTCACTGAGGTTGCTAGGTAACAGGCTGAGCTTGACTGGGGTTGCCAGGTAACGGCACAGTTCCCCATTGAATGAGACTTAGTTGGGATTTTTTTTGAAAAGGTCAATTTCCCAGATTGCCAAAAAACATCTGAGTCTTTTTTTAAGCACTTGGGCTGCAGCAGAGATGCAAATTAAAAATATAAAAACATGCAAAATGTTAATCATACATAATAATTCCCCTTTAGCATATTGTTGTAACTGGGATGAAGCAGAACTGACTCCATTAAGATCCTGGAAAGTGTTGGAAATCAAAAGTGCTTCTGCATGAGAATGCACCAGAGCAAACACAATTTTATTATGGATAAATCAATCCAATTAAATCGTCTGAATTATATTTTATTTATGACACATTATAGTCTCAACCTGGAAAAACTCTAGCAGAGATTTCCAGAAACCTGGAAATGAAGCAAAACTCTGAGAAAAAAGAGCATTCAGATTTCCACACGGTTTCCCTCAGCGTGTAAAATTATCTTACTCAAGTTTCAGGTTTTTTTCCATCAACCTTCAGGCAGTTTTACTCAAAATATCAACTCTATAAGGGTCTTTCACTGTTCATTTTGCTGGAATATAATCACTTTATGTCTGCAATTCTGCTTTAGGTTGATAAAAAAATGTTGACACCATTAATCCAAAGATATTCGGTGAGAAAATATGATTTCTTTATGTCCTCCTCCTCCTCCTCCACAAACACACCCAGGCCTGATTTCTCTCACCGACACACTCACCCACACACACGACAACAAACCTCCCCAAAAACATCAACAGCTCTCTCTCTTTCTCCCTCTGTGCTCAGGTGGCCCTGGCAGCGGCAAAGGAACACAGAGCCTGAAAATCGCCGAGCGCTACGGCTTCCAGTACATGTCTGTGGGCGAGCTGCTGAGGAAGAAGATGATCCACAACGCCACCAGCAACAGGAAGTGGAGCCTGATCGCCAAAATCATCACCAACGGCGAGCTGGCGCCGCAGGTAGCTGAGAAACAGAGACAGAGACGTGTTGGCGGGGGGGCGGGTGAGATGGACTAAATATTTTGGGAGAAATAAGCGGCATGTCCAGACACTCGGGTCAGGTTGTTATCACAGCATGAATGCAGCGAGGAACTAATTGGCAGAAGGCGCATGACAAGCATGCTGGAGAGAGAGGATGCTTATCTGTCTTATTAGCGTCCATCTTTCTAAGGTAATTACTCCGCTTGGAATAAAATGAGCGCTGACCCCCTCCAGTGACTGTTTACGCTTCACTCTTTCTAACAGAGTACCTAGCATAATTACAACACAATAACATATCCCCAGCTCAGCGTCTGACATTAACTGGATTCACCTCAGAGGTTTTTTTTTTTTCATGCACGACTTCTACCTGTTATTAAAAACCAACTCAGAGCAACATCTCAAACAATAGAGAGCAGAAACTTTCGATAAAAACAGCTGCAGCTGAGATGAAACCGGAAAATGCTCAGCAAAACACAACAGACATTTTTTTACGCTTTAAAGTCTAGTTTTCAGTTTGGAGTCTCTCTTTAGATTTTACTTCATCCTTAAAGCTGCAGTATGGAAGTTTTACAAAAATGTTTTTTCTATATTTGTTAAAACTAACCATGCTGTGACAATATCACAATATCCTCCCTGAGCTGCTTTTGCAGTCTGAAGTAATGCACAGCTCCTGGTCAAAAACAGCCAATCAGAGCCAGGAGGTTGGTCTTAGTCAATCAATATCATGTACTCGCTGCTAAATGTGCTAATGGTGGAGAAACAACTTAGCGACTTAACTGAGGATATGCTATCTGGAAGAAGCTCTACCTTAGCAAAGAGAAACACAGGAAGATGATTGACAGCGCTAAGACCCGCCCCCTAGCTCTGATTGGTTGTTCCTAGTTAGCACTGGGAGAAAGCAGAGCAGCTCAGTTTTTTCAAAAATCATCTCACATACTGTACTTTCACGACAAAGTGACAGTTTCAACAAATATGGAAAATATATATACATTTTTTTGTAAAAAAAAATTACATGCTGCTGCTTTAAGCTGTCAGATAATAACTGTTAAATCCTCAAAAGTGGAGTGAAAACTGTGGGTAAAACAGCATAGATCACGTCACCAGTTAGGCAGTATTTCAAACATTTAAACATAAAAATTAATCAATAATGATTGATTTCAACTGATGTGATATGCTTATATTGTTTTTCAGCCTTAGAATGATGGATTATAGATATTAGAGTATATGTAAGTAATACTCAAAACCACCTGAGTGATCAATCATGTTTGCTCTTATTGTAAAATATTCTACTCCATGTATTATAATACCAAAAAGGTGGAGTAACTCCACTCGTTTTCATTGAAAACATCTCCAGAGGATATTTTTTACGACCTTGTGATGTGTTGCCGTCGCTGCGAGGTCGTGACACAGACATAAGCCTTGGACCTCGTCATAAAGAGCCCGTTTTACCTTGATGATTCTCATGAATTATCCGCACTAACCGCCTTAGTCATCGTTCATCTTCCTTCTCCTGACATGTCTGAGACATTAGTTTGCCCTTGGAGCGATTCAGTCGAGATGAGGCAAACAGCAAAGTAGGCCAACCAACAATCATAAATCAAAAAGTGGCTGCTTGGCGTCAATTCATACTGTAAGTTTTGGTTTATTTACAAATTAAATTACTAAGCTGCAGCTTTAGTTATTCCTACATTGTTCTTGTTGTTGCATAGGGAGTTAGCTAAGATTTGAGCGTGCCTTATATGAAAAAATATCCACATTTTGTCACATTACCACCAGAAATTTCTGCATTGTTGGCTTTTTATCTAATAGACCAGCAGAAAAATTTGCTTGTGAGGGAAGTAAACAGAAAATTTATACATATATTTCTAATTTTGTTTTGCAGAAATCAGTGAAGTGTGTTGTGCATCTATTTTCCATCCTACTTACTCCGATAAGTCTAGATAAAACCCAGTGCAACTAATTAGTTAATGGAGTCCATCTGCGTGTAGTTTATTCTCAGTATAAATGCAGCTGTTCTGAAAACACCACAGATGTTTTTTAAATGTTTGAGGTTTTTTCTGAGCAACAGACAGGTCAGAGATGAAGCTGTGTGGAAATTTTGCTTCTAAAATAATGTTGAAAGCTTCAAACATGTGCAATACCTCATCTCAATATGGAAACGTGTAAAACGACTGCAAATCAACCAAAAATTGGCTGATCACCTAAACTGACTGCATCAAAAAAGCAGAAAAGAAACCCACGGTTAAGCTAAGAAATTGCAAATTAGAGAAAATATTTTAAAAAAGTAGCTTTTGTTTCAATCATCCCTTTTAATGGAGTAATTATAGAGGTATAGTCATAATGTTACTAGAATAAAGACACAATTTTACCCGGAGGTCTTAAAATTACAAGAAAAAACATTGTTTTATGGAGAAAAAACTTGCACAATGTTATTTTTCTGTTGGAGTTCTCATAAAATTACTACTTCATTCTCCTATTGTTACAACTTTGTTCTGGTAATAATACAACTTAATCCTCATATTTTGGTAACATTGTGACTTTATTCCTGTAAAAAATGTTTTAAAAAAAATCACAGACTAGCCCTTAAATTTTGTCATAGAGTTGGCTTGAATTCAAAGTCCAAATAAACAGAAGCTGTTTAATAAAAACAAAAAAAAACTAAGTTCTTGTAAAGCAAGATGGCGGCCCTGAGCGTAGTGAAAAAAAATTTAAAAAATCCAGATTTTCCAAAAATTAAATCTTCAAAAACTAAAACTTAAATGAATCAATGAAATCAATTTAACACCCAGCCCTACATAAAACAAAATTTTTCACCTTCATGATGTACAACTATTACATCAACGTCACCCTGAACACAACACTTCTACTCTGAATAAGTAGTGGCAGCATCATGCTGCACAGTTAAAAACAAACAAACAAAAACAAACATTTTATGGTAAAACACCATCAGCTGTAGTTGCCAAAATCCACCATAAAATTCCAGGTAAAACTTTTTATTCCCTTCACAGTTAAATGTCTTTCTTGTTGTTAATTTTACGGTGAAAAATGGTGCTGGAGTCAATATTTTACCATAAAAGAAAATGTTTTAAATGTGTTTATTCATAAATAGACCACAAATATAAAATTAATGTACAAATATAAAATATGCAAATTATTGTTTTCACTGATTAATTTACTGGTACAGATCAACAGTTTTAAATTGTCTTATAGTTTATAGGTTTTTCCTGTCACAATTTTACTGTTAATTACCGTTGAATATACAGATATTTTTGTGGAAATGCGTCAAGATGCTCAAGTTTGAGTAGGGATGAACTCAAATGAGCTTTTCAGATTTTTATTTCTAAATTCTTGGAAAACCATGAATGTTTGTGGTCGTAAGGTGACCACAAACCTTCTACAAGGCACAATTCAGGCTCGATTGAAAAAACTTCAGTTATGTTCATCACATAAACACATTTTTCTAAATGTAATTAGATCTGTAATAGCGCTGAAGTTGCAAATGATCCAATAAGGCTGAAAGCGCAGATGAAGCAGCACTTCCCTCAGCCAAAAGCTGTTTGTCTCTCTGAGCCTTTTTCTCTTAGAAATCCCACCTGTCCTCTGAAAGGAAGCTCTTGGACTGTCGACAGCCAGCTCTAAAATTAAACACAGAAAGCACAATTGCTTTTATTCTCTTAGCCTGTGAAGTATCTTCATCTTAAGAGAGCTTCAGGAGAGAAAAGGGCAGTTTTAAAACCAGCATCGCATTATTCTGAGGAGTTGTTTTTCCTCACTCTTCCAGCCATTTACAGTCTATCTCAATGAAACCATTTTGATATTTAGATTAGTTTGAATCCCTGCATGGATGGCAGCTCCCATTCGGAAACTAAATGCCTCAGTTAGTCGGGTTATTTTTAGGCCAGAGCATTGCATCATGCATCTCTGCCATACTGCAAATTACTTTCTGCCCAGAGAGAAGCGTTCGAACATGTTGACCTCCTCCAGCCATGGGGAAGTAAGTGATGCTAAAAGAAGTTGACATCCTCTGGCTTCAGGAGGTCGTCGCTCTGCCGCAGTTACAACCATTAAAGAAACCATTAGATAAAGATGAACACATCAAACTGCACAAGTTGAACAACTTCCTCTTCAGTCACCTGTTGTCATGTAGTAACATGACAACACTGATGAAAACTTTACTAGTTTTCATCAGTTAAGTTTATTTGTATAGTACATTTCAGCAACAGTTGTCAAGTGCCGTCGTTACACATCAAAATGTTGATTAATGTTTTATTTATAATGAATCAAAAGTGACTCTAAACTGGTGGGATTTTAGTCTAGATTTAAAGAATCTCAGTTTTTCTGCTGTTTTGCAGTTTTCTTTAGGTTTGTTCCAGATTTGTGGTGCATTGGAGCTGAATGCTGCTTTTCCATGTTTGGTCCTGGTTCTGGAGACGCAGAACAGAACCAGAACCAGAACCAAAACCAGAAGACTTAAGAGGTCTGGAAGGTTGCTATGACGACACAGCAGATCTTTAATGTATTGTGGTGCTAAGCCGTTCAGTGATTTATAACGGCTTCAAGTTCGACGAGCTCACTTCTGGTGCATTCACACCAAACGCATTTTGAGCGTCAGGCGCGTCTGGTTCACATCCAAAGTTTATGTGGAGCGTCGGACGCACTGGACGCGCTCGACACGTCAAATGCTCAAAACGCTCCAAACGGTTCAGATGGCGCCGTGCTAGACACTCAAAATGAGCCGCAACGGATCCTCAACGCGCCTCCACACAGACTATGAAAATTAACCTGATGCACCTAAAGCTCAAAACGCGTTTAGTGTGAACGCACCATAAACTAACAACAGTACCGTATTTTCTAGACTATTGAGCGCACCTCACTATAAGCCGCACCTACAAAGTTTTAAAAAAAATCTGGAAACGTACACATACAAGTCGCTGATATCTCCGCCGCCCTTGGTTTTTCACAAGGAAAAATAAATAATTAAATTTATTAAGGTCGCAGCCCTCCGTCTCCAACTCCAAACCATGGATTCGTTAACGCCGAACTTACATACAGCGGCTCCATTTCCCTCCTGTACTACCAGATCGATAAACCTCAACTTAAAAGTGGCATCATATGAACTTTTTCATGTGGTTTCTATTTTCACTTCCAATGATTCACTTCCTGCTAAAGCGCCTCCTGGTGGTTGAAGGAAAGGCCGCACCGGGCTACAATCTGCATGGTTCAAAGTGTGGGGAAAAAAGTAGCAGCTTGTAGTCCGAAAAATACGGCATTTTAAATTCTATTCTCTGAATCAGAATATTTGTTTGTTAAGCACTGTAAATTATTTCTTTATAATCTGTTGCTGAAATGATTCTCTCTAAGGAAAACACCTACCCTTTCTGTTATTTGTATTGATCCAGAAACTAATGACAGCCCTGCAGATATGGCAGAATCTCTTTTATCGCTTTTTATTAAAAATTTAAAAAAAACATCAGCAGCTTAGGCACCGGATGAAGGCACTCATGAATCATGTTGCTTTTGTTATTTCTTTCAGGAAACCACAATAACTGAGATCAAACAGAAGATTATGAAGATCCCAGACGCCAACGGTATCGTCATAGACGGCTTCCCTCGAGACGTTGGACAGGCCCTGTCCTTTGAAGACCAGGTGAGTCTCTGTTATTGGACCCATCTGTCCTCGTCCGTCTCCAGGATGATATTCCCACGTTTACTTTTTCAATCACTTAAAAGGAAAAATCGTCACTGCAGGGTTGTTATCACACATGGATTTCATGGAAGCCGTCTTGCTCTCGACCACAAGACAACATGTTGCTGTGGAAACGTCCAAAAATAACCAGAAAGTCGTACTTGTAAACATGAGCTGCAAGCTTAATAAAGTAACCAAATGAGGCAGTCCCAGTCCAGCTTTCTGCCTCAGATGTGAGGACGGCATCATCAGCTGCTCTTTGGGTTGTGTAACCCCACAGGTTATTTAATGCGTTTGATATCAGGAGCTGAGCAACATCACAGCGTCACTGTGAAGGCATTTAGACGCTTTGATATCCACGCAGTGATGCCAATAAAGGTACTTTAAAAGTTTAAAGGGAACGATTGTGCAAAATTCACATTTTGCACGTTTTTTGTGTCTCAACTGTTTTTAAATAGAAACAAATATCCAGCCGTTTCTTGGCAATAAGTTAATGTTTTTTGGTGTCCGTTTCAAAAATGTTCTGAATATAACAAATTAGCAGGTGCTGCCCGTTACCTGGCAACCCAAGCAGAGTTCCAGCACGTTTGGTCAGCTGATTTTTAGGCTTTTATTTTTGTTTTCACATTATATCCCCCCCCAAAAAAAATCACATTTCCAACAAGGAAGAAGAAAGAAAAGAAGTCCCACCCAACAAGCAACCAACATCCCCGTAAATACTGTCACCTACTAGTATGACAGGTATGTAGCAAAAAAAAATTTATTAAGACCATATAAAAAAACCAAGGTCGAGATTTATGGAACCACTATTCAGCCAAAATTTCAAGGGTCTGATAATCAGCTTCTTTTTAATTCAATTCAAAAATACTTAACCAAAGGAAATTAAATAATTTTACCGTGCTATGGGCTGTACAATGACTGCTGGAAAAGATTAGCGTTTTCTTGTTGCTTTACCATCCAGAAACCACTTACTTCATTCTTGTTGGTTGTGTTGGAGGCTCTACTTCTGCTTTTCAAAGATGTACAGTTGTATAACAGTGTATTTGTTTGCAGCCCTTTTCACGTGCGAGTGTAAACATTGAGTTTCGGGGGAGTGGTCTGTTGTTGTTTATTTGAATTTAAAGGGACAGAAGGCCCTAAAAAACTCATTCTGAAAGGAGCTCAAAAGGAGTTCAGACTAACATTTCATTATCTAAATATGATTTTGTGTAAAAAATATATTGAACATAATCTTGTAAGCCATAGTCCTATTCTAACATGTTCAAAGATACTTAATAGGTTACCGTTAAAGCCTGTGAGAGTTAAATGATACATGTATCAAAAATTGCATCTGGAGAATTTCCCAGTTTTTAATGTATATTTTTTGGCTACGATACTTGGATTATTTTTGGGCAAGTTTTTGTATAAACTGTTGCTCTTTAGTTGTACAACATTGGTAAAATGGTCTGAAAAGTCGACCACATTCAGCAGCTAAATTACTAGAGGATGCTACTTATATTTGAGCAAAGTTAAAGTTACACCATCTGATTAAGAAACGTTCTGTCAATCCCTAACTAAGACTCAAATGGAGACTCTTTAAAAATCAGTTTGACAACTTGTATTAACCACTAGCACCATTTTCTGAGGCATATAAAGTTTATAAAAGGCATAGAAAGTGGAGCAGAGGGCATTGATCCTCATACTGAGTTGAAATCCTTGGATTTGAGACCAGCATGTTTTCTCCCCTTCTCTGTTTGCCTGTTTCCTGTCTGACTACTGGCCCTGAGCACCACAAGGATAAAAAAAAACAACAAAAAAAACACTTTCCTGGCGCTGTAGATAAAGTCCTGCTTGGCTGAGTAGACATAAAAATCACATTTTCATGTCAGAAATCTCTTATTTGATGACAGATTCTGATAAGTGACAGCTCTGGTTTACAGGAGGATCATTTAAGAGCTTTAATTTTTGTGTTTATTTTTATTGCTGAGAAACAGGGCACATTTCTAAGGACAACATCCAAATAGTTAATTTGTTCGGGTTTATCTGTCTGTGGCATCAAATTGAGATGCAGTATTTTTCTTCTGTACAACCTGGAGTTTCATTTATTTATGTTTGAAGTGTGTCGTGCCTTCTTCATTACTTTGGCTGTTTCATCACTGCGTGTGCGTCACGTCCCATATCAGCGCTGGCATGAGTTCACACCAATCCCACTCACTGTGCTTTATGTCAGCATGTTACAGCTGCTGCTGCTTTCATGTCCTCTTACCAAACTGTCCAATAATTATCAGTTAACTAACAGGTATTCGTTTAGCCTTTTCAAGTGTCTGACCCGTTAACTATGGGGGACTTTTTCTGCCATAATCCAAGAGCACACATTTTCAGTCTGAAAGCAAGACTTCATGTCTTTCTTCTCAAAACTTGTAATGCTTGTACTCTAACCTTCTCCTTGCGCTCAGACAAAGTCTCTGCCTGGACTCTCTGCTCGCTTACGAAACATTCTCTGCTTGCTTCTGGAACAAAAATGCACCGTCGCCTGGCAACCTCTCAGCCAATAGAATGAAAGTGTTGTACTGGGTGCGATGTTTTCTTCTAGCGGGTGAAGAAAACAAAACCAAACCTCTCATTCTACTGGCTGAGAGGTTGCCAAGCGACAGTGCCAAAAAGGCAGTTCCAAAAGCAAGCAGAAAATGTTTTGTAAGCGAGCAGAGAGTTCTGCAAGAGCACAAGGAGAAAGGTTTGAGTAAACATTACAAGTTTTGACAAGAAAGACATGAGGTCCGGCTTTCAAACTGAAAATGTAAGCAAAAGAATTAAAAGTTTTGAGAACAAAAGATCCCGCTTTCAGACTGAAAATGTGTGGTCTTGAATTATGGCAGAAAAATTCCCCCACAGTTAACTTAGAAATACCCTTCAGCTGTTACTCTGAATGTTTCACTCAGGCAATTTGATAAATCACCATCTAATTCAGTAAAAATGTCAGTACAGTAGCATTTTATAGATGTTTTTAATGGAGATTTATAACGATTAATTTGAGCTAACATCACTAGTTTACAGAGCCAACAACTTCAGCTTTGTTGGACGGGGTAGTAACTAGTTACATTTACTTAATTACATTTACTTGAATAGCTTTTTTGAAAAAAATGTATGTAACTTTTCTGTTGCTTAAAATGAATTTCAGGGATAAAGCAGGTTTGGCTCAGAGAGAGGCGGCCTACTAAACGTTTGTGTTGTGCTGTATCTCATCTTTGCAGTGACAACATGCAAAACGAGCCGGTTAAAGTGGGCTGCCTTAGTTAATCAATTAGTTATATGTGATCTGCTTATGTAAGCTGATGGGCGACGCAAAAAGCCATTTCTTTTCAGGGACTACATTACATATTCCTTCTGTGACACCAGATAGCGTGCAGGCACACAAATGGAAGTAAAGATGCATAAAAATATGCATCTGCTACTACATGGAAGTCCTAAACCCATCATAACTTATAATATGCATATATATATTTACACAGTCCAAACTAGAGCACCACAAAGCAAACATTACAGATTGAACCTCACAATTAAAAGCATGCACAGAGGAATTATTGATGCTGAAAGTTAACATTCACATTTTTTTGTAGTTTTTACAAGATTTGCCGTATTTCAGGAGCTTCTGACTGTAAAATGTGCCTTCACTTCAGCCGTCAAGTATAAGCTATAAGCTAAAGTCTCTATTTGCACTCATTGTACTGTAGAGCTTCCCAGGAGGTTTCAGATCTTTATTTAGCTGTCTCAGTCACAATGTTGCCATTTTAGTTCTCTGTTGCTCTTCACACTGCATTTGTTCCTGCAGACACCGTCTCCGCCATAATTTGTGCCTGTGACAAATTGTCTTCAATGCTCAGAAACCGGCTGAAATAAGAACGAATATTCCTTTACCAGACTCAATATGGTTGGAGTTTGTGAAAAGGGCTTTTTATGCTCTTCTGTCAAACATCTATAACATGGAGGGTTTCACTTCCAGCGGAGTGTGTTAAGTATAACTCCCGGGTTTCGTAATGAAGTGTCAGTCTGTCTGCGATGTTCCTCACCTTTCATGTAGCGAAAGCAGGAAAATACGAACAGGATAATGTCATATAAGATTCAGTGCAACAAAGATAGAACTGTAACAAGTCAACAGTAAAACTGAAAAAAGAGAATGCAACTCTGAGATTCAATGGAGTTCATTGAACTAATGTTGTTGACATTTGTTTATCATGACAACTTAATACATTAACTTGGATAAGCTTAATTTGATTACTTGTGACCAATTAATGCATCCCACAGCAGTGTATTAAGGCCAATATAAATAGAAAAGAGACTCAGAAATTTTCTAGAAAAAAAACAAGGACATGTCTGACCTCCAAAAGTTGAAAATGTGTTGGAAAAACTCAGATATTTTGAGATTAAACTCAGAATTGTTCTAGAAAACACAAGGAAATGTCTGAGCTCCAAAAGTCAGAGAAAACTCAGAAATTTTGAGATTAGTCTCAGAAATTGTCTAGAAAAACCAAGAAAATTTCTAAGTTTCAAAAGTCAAAAAATGTTCAAGTTTTGAAACTCAGAAAATGTCTCAGAAATTTCCATGTTTTTTCTAGAAAATTTCAGAGCGTTTTTGGCAGAAATTTACTCCTATTTTTCTTCTACATCTACTATGACCTAATATGACATTGTAGCTTTCTCTTTCTTTAGTTTACATTCTTTTTTTTTTTTTTTTGCATGTGAAATTTTTTAAGCTTCTGACCAGAGAGAGCCATACAGCCTTAGAGAGGGTTTTTTATTCTTTTATGGGAAAGGATAATTTCTTTGCAGTATAAATGAATCATTTCAGCAACATTTATGCCATGTTGAATTTTACCAGCCTGTCCTTCATGGTTAGAGGAACACAACCAGTCATTAAACCAGTAGTTCCCAAAGATTTTCTTCTGGGCCCACCTATGGAGTACAATAAAATCCCCCCCAAAAAGGAAAAATAAATAAACTGGGCATACACATCTGTTTTAACACTTAAACCACCAGAAACTGATTTACTGAACCGAAACCAAACAGCCATGTTTCATTGTTGAAGCATTTCAATGAAGATACAAATACTGGTAACAGACAATTAAATGAAAATTAAAGAGTTAGTTAATCACGTTTGTTCTTGCTACCTGTTCTGCTCTTTAAAATGAGTGAACATCATTCATGAGTCGTTACTTCAGCTAATTTTAATGGGCTATATTAGACATTCTTTGCCTCCTACTGAGTAACCCAAAGAAAACAGGAAAAGTAGTTTATATGGATGCAAATGTGGAAGGAAAATATATTTCTGGAGCATGCAATGCTAAGATATAAAAACCTGACATGACAGAAACCACCCTGAGGAGAAGAGGAGTAAACAAATTAAAAAATCCTAAAGGAGGTATTTATATAATGTTTGCTCTCCTGCTGTTAGTAACTGTTGGATCACATGGAAATGTTTTCACTGTAGTCAAGATTTTAGCTTTCAACCCATTTTTATAACAGATTAACTCTTTTTACATACAGTAACTGTTTATAGCTAACATATCCAAACTGTTGTGTGCCCCACAACCTTATTTATCTCAGTAGCAGATGTGATACGAGGCTTTTGATTTGCTTTATAATTGCATAATAGCAGAACAGAAACCTGAGGATGAGGAAGAAGAGCAGGAAACGGGGAAACCTGACTCTGTAGGAGGAAGATGGAGTACGTGTGAATAATGTATGAAAGCACATGAGGAAGATTCAAACACAGAACTTTATTTTTCTCAGTCAGATTTATAGATGAAGTTTGATGGTAAAGATTCATGTGAGGTTCATGAACTGCTAGACTGGATTTTAAATTCATGTTTGAATTTACCACTGAATCTAATATTTATTTAAGTTATTGGTTTTTCTGACAGTTAAGTGATTGATCAAATAAAAAGGGCACTTTCTTTACTTTTTCACTTATAACCAGAGTTCTGCAGTAACTAGTTACATTTACTCAATTATATCTGCTTGAGTAACATTTTTGAAAAACAAAAAAAGCTCTTAAAAGTATTTAGAAGTATTCTGTACTTTTTACTTTTACTTGAGTTTTGTACTATAAAGTATTATGAGTCTTACTTTAGTAAAATTTCTGGATTCACCAAACACCTGCAGTTTGTGTTAAAGTTTTATAAGTTTTTTGTTGAAATAAACTGATTTGGAAATATTTTATTTTGCTTGATTTTACTATTCATATGAATTATTTTCATTTTCGTTCTTAAAATACCAAAATTTCCACATAAATTTATGTTTCGGTCCGTCTGATGATGTAATTTTTAAATATTAAATGATTGATCATTTGATCAATTACTCAGTACTTCAGTAGACTTTTTACTAAATACTTATTACTCTTTTGTGAGTAATTTCTTGGACGGCTGCTTTTTATTTTTACTTAAGTAAAAGTATGTTGAAGTAGTGCTATTCTTACTTGGTAATATTTTTATGTACTCCACCCACCTCTGCCTAAAAACAAGACATTTTTCTAATCTGGTAAGTGAAACAATCTGCCATTGGAACTAGTACTTTTTATACTTTATTGACTTAAAACTTAAAAATCTTACTATTGGTTTTGTCTTATTTCAAGCATTGTAAGATATTTGCAGTAGAAACTAGACCAGAAAAGATTTTATGTTTTTGCAGTGCAGATTTGTTCATCAGCAGCTTTGGTTTCTTTTAACATGAATTTATCCACAAAAGTAGGAAAATGCCCTGAAATTTTACATATTTTGTCCCAAACTGTTTTTTTATTGATTATGTGACACAACAAAACAAAAAGACGTTGCGTTTTTGCATTGAGTCACCACTTATTTTCCTAACTCTTGCATGTTATTAACATAACTTGCTTATTTAGGAAGTAGGTCAGCTGGTTATTCGCAGCGTTCTGATGAGATTAAAAGCTTCTCTTCCTGTAGAAATCGTATTTACCTCTCTGGACAGCGTCTGTGTGGTGACTGGACCTCTTCTCGCTGTTACCGTGAGGAAGAAGTATCTTGGCTTAATGAGAGCTCCTGTGCTGTTGTCTCCCTCGCTCCGCGTTATGTGACAGCAGATTCCTCCCAGAATAAGCGCCTTGCGTGGAAGCTGCCCTGAGGCAACGAAACAAATAAACTGGATGGCATAGTATGAGGCTGGAACACGTACAACACAACAGCTACAATCTCTCTGCAATTAGCCTCTACTGGTTCGGCGGTGGAGGTTATAAATTAGCTGTAATCATGATTATAATAAGCAACTCCAGCTGTTTAAGGCATAAAGCAAATTGGTTGTGATTAAACATAGTTTTATCTCTTCACCTCCACATCTGCTGAGAGTGGAAACAATGGAGATAAACACATGAGGCGAACATCCTGGAAGCCTGGAAACCAAATTTAGTAGAGCTGTGAACTGATTAAGAAATGTAATCAGATTAAACACATTCTTATGGAACAGGATTAGGACCACTGGGGAATTATGACTTTTATTCTCAGAATTATATAATGGCATAATAAGGCTGTTGTAGATGGAAAAGAAACTGAAATTTTGAGATTAATCTCAGAAATTTTATAGAAGAAAGACAAAAATTTCAGAGTTGCAAAAGTCAAAACCTTTTGAAGATTAATGTAAAAATTGTTGGAGTATTTTTCTAGTACATTTTTTACTTCTGTTTTTTCTATTGAAAATTTAAGAATCATTTCAAAATTTCCATTTTTTTTAAAGAAAATTCTCAGATTAATGTAAAAATTTCAAAAAAAGTTTTTAATAGAAAGCTTTTGAAATTAATTAATTGTAGAAGTTCCGCATTAATTGCGGAACTTCTACAAGTTCCGCAATTAATTTTTTACTTAATTTTTTACTTTTGAAACTACTTTTTCTAGAATATTTCTAAGATTAATCTCAAAATTTCTTTTTTTGTCTAGCAATTTTTTTGACTTTTCAAATTTAGAAAATTTCTGTGTTTTTTCTAGAATATTTGAACTTTTTTCAGTAAATATTTGTAAATTAAAAATTTTTCAAACAAAGAAATTTACATGTTTTTTCTGGAACATTTCTGAGATTAATCCAAAAATTTACCTGTTGTTCTAGCAAATTTTTAATTTATCAAATTCAGAAATTTACATGTTTTCTATAAAAAAAAATTAGATTAATGTCAAAATATTTTAGTTTTTTTCTTCCAAATTGTTAGTTTCTGGAGCTCAGAAATATTCTTGTTTTTTCTTAAAAAAAATAAAATAAAAAAATTCTGAGGTGTTTGGTGGAAATTTGCTCCTTTTTCTATCTACATTGGTCCTAATACGCCATCATTGAATTCTGACTTTAATCTCACTAAACATTTTGTTTTGTCGCATAATAGGTCACCTTTAAGCTTTTTAAAATAACACATTACAGTTGAAAGTCCTAATATCTAATCCCCCATGTCATAAATTGCTAAGTCACACTTCACAAATAAACTCCAGATGTAGTTTAGGTTGTTTTTAATCGATGCAGGTTGATTGGAATTGCTGTTTAGATCTCTTTTTAAAAGGGAGAGTGATGGTTTGAAGATGGACCCTGAGGTTAGACAAGGTGCCAGAGGACATTCAATAGAGATGAAAACACACAGATAATACAAGCATGCACTTTTGTTTGCAGCCGTGTCCAGGCGACCGCGCAAAAACAGCTCTTACAGTCACTGATGACTAGACAAGAGCTGCTGCACACTCTGTCGTTAATACGCACAAGCAGCAGGCCTTGTATTCACAATCGAATAAAGTGACAACTGGTTATTAAACGGGGGTCTGTGAAGCTCGGGAGCAGAGGAGAAAACAAACAGTGCTGTCCTGAGACAACATGAGGCACTGAGAAAAAGTGTAGGAGTGGAGGAACAGATAAGAGACATTTTGGTTCCAAAAAGCATAACGGGGTATTTTAGTTTTTAAAAGAAAATATAGAAGAAAAGCAAATGTCTTTAAAAATGAAAGTATACAACAAAAGGAATGGATGATTGACAAGCAGAAAACAACCTGGATTAAAATCTAAACAGATTCAAATAGAG